>PVKU01008302.1:0-75473 GCA_004027475.1 Anoura caudifer
TCCCCCACAACCACTAGCTGTCATCCTGCTCTCCATCTACGAATCTGTCCCTGTATTCCCGGTTAGTTCAGTCTGTTCACTAGAGTCCACATATGAGTGAAAACATATGGTATTCATCTTTCTCTGACTGGCTTGTTTCACTTAGCACAATGTTCTCCAGGGCCAATTATTTTTTCAAACCTAAAACATAGCAATGACTATTTTTAAGCTTAATGACTAAAACTTATGCTTGCAACTTTTTCTTAATTTACATTTTTTATTACTGATGCCAGCATCCATTCCTCCTGTGTTCTTTGGAAAATGCTAGCATTTGTAGGTTAGATTTCTATGCTCTACTCTCTCTGTTTATAATCTTTTTGCAGACTTTCAATATTTATATTTGTTACTCAGTAACCAGGATATAGTTTTTGCTTTTGTCCTCTATCTTGTTGATTCAGTATTCTGTCATGGGGCCTGCTTTCTTAAATGGCTTTAGGTGAAAGGTTTGGCTGCCGACCATGTGCTAGGAATAGGTACGATGACATATCATTTTCCCCAGCAGAATTTCAGCATGTTGTGTTATACAGCTCCAGGCACCCTTTTTTCTGTGTTCCCTGGGGCTGTACAATGGGATGTTTCTGACTAACCTAGGTCACACCAATGTCCTCATGTTACATGTGAAGAACCTTACATTCAGAGAGGCTGCGTGATTTTCTCACGTTCGCTCGGTGAACAAATAACCAAACCAGTTTTAATCTCGGATCTTCAGACTCCAACTTTTACCCTCTGCCCACTCTCTCATGCAACAGCTTTCCATGTGAGCAGCTCTCGGCTGCTTCCAACAGTGATGCCAGCGAGTCTACTGTGGATTTCATTTTGTTTTTATTTTATCCGGGACTGTTATTGTTTAGTGGATGTCCTGTTCCTCTTTGAGGATAGATTTTATATTCCTCTTCTAAAATATTCTTGCAGCAAATCTGTTTGGGGGGTTCTGCTTTTTTCTGAGCTCCCACAGTTTTATTGCACTTTAGTGTTCAAAAGATTTACAGTGATCCAGATTTTTTTTCTGTTTACTTACATTATCTTGAGATCTTGAATTACATGTGGAGCTTTATGCTTCTGCTGAAAATGATCTTTGCATGGGCTGTTTCACAGTCATAGGTATATGTGCAGAAATATGAAACTGAGATGTAGCTATCTATAGTTTTTGCTTATTTGCCTACTTACTTTAGAGAAGTACACACCTCCTAACATGAAAGATCCACAAGCTTATATTAGCATTTTGGTATTTTTAGAAAGGATGAAGAAACAGTATTGGTTTTTGTTGCCTCTCCCTCAAACTGCCCAACTCCATATAAAGTGGAGTCACTTTCCCACATCATATTTCACATCCTGTGGTTTCTAACAAGTTCTCTTATTATTAATATAACTATTACTAACTTAATTCTACATTCTAAAACTCCCCTTCAAATAACAGGGGTCAACTTGTTTCGCAAACTAGGTTTATTCTCAGTGGAAGTCCTCAAGTTACCATGGATAAAAAAAACTGCTTGGTACCTGCAAAATATCCACTGACCTGACATCTCTTCAAAACAGACGTGGTTTATTTTATTAAATTTCCTGCTTTTAGGATAATACCAGAAGAATATTCCATTTGTTCATTTACACTACTTTGTTTTGAAGTGTTTAGCTTGGAGCATAAAAGGAACTAAATTAGTAAGAGTTGCATGTTCCTGTCCAGTGAGTCAGTGAAATGAAATTGATGGCCTAGACTTACATTATGCAGATGGTTCACGCTATGGAAATAAACTCTGTGTGTAAAAATTCACTTTAACTAAATACTGTGAGAAATAAATTTCTGTGAGGAAAGGAAAACAATTTATCTATTGTTCTCAGACATGGTCGGTTTATAAGGTGGCCCCCACTTCTGCTGTCAAACTGTTCTGACTAAAAATCGTTCAGAACTGTTCGTATGACGTCTTTGCTGTCCACGTTTATAATCTGTTAGATCTGCTTCATTGATGAGGAAGGGGATTAAATCTTAGGGGTGGGTCATATTCAACAAAGCAATTCAAAAGTTATCAAGGTCTTTCTAATTATGTTTGTTCTTCCAAACAATGTTCCAATAATTCATTTAAAGGTGTTTTTAAGCAAGATCCAATTTTGGTCTTTACGTTCCTCTCTCCTTCCTTCCAGAGACATCTAAGTAGTGAAATGCAGTTTCAACAAATCTACTAAACTGCATTAGCAGATAGCTAAATGCATGAAGCAGATCACCCAGAAATGTCAACTAGTTGGGCAGGCAGGACAGAGATCTTAAGTAGATCTATTAAAAGATGTGATGAGAAGTAAAGGGAAAAAAAAGTCACAGAATGAGAGCTGGGAGGTAAAGAGTAACAAACTTCAGAATGGGAACAAAGTAACTGATAACATGTTCATTAATAACAGTGTCTGCAACAGGCCGCTGCTGTCTCAGCCTGGGGTGAGCTTGCCTTGTGAGTCACTGGACACAAGCAAATAAGTCCCATAGAGCTGGACATATGCAGTAGGAAAGATACCAAGTGTCAACAACTTACTCAGACGCTTCGGGTACTTAAGTATATTGGTAAAGACAGTTTATATGGGATGAGAAGACTACACACAATTGAGGAATTCTGAAATGTGGAATTAATGAAGAAGAACGTCTGTTATAGGAAGTTTAACCATACAACTTATACAGAGCTAAAAGTCACCTTCCCCACAGCAGTAAATTTAGTGTGTATACAATTCAAGTGGGAGCCGCTTCACTAAATTACACCCTTTCTTTAACAGTGTTGGCTATTGCTTAACACTCCTCAGGGATAACTTGAAAAAGAGAAATGAAAATTTGTGAATACAAGATGGAAGTAAAGGCAATGGCAGAGAGTAAAAATCCGTCCCTTATGTACGAAGTTCCTAGAACCGCAATGAGGTTTAGCAGCACAGCTAGGTCGTCGTTATAGAGACAAGCTAGGCTACATATCTGCACGGTTTGGAGACGACCCTTGAGAAAGTACCCTTAGAATGTCCCAAATACCTAAAAAGTTATCCCAGTCTTTCACTATCTGGGCATTACCCAGAGGCACCATGCACTTGACCGTTGGGACAAGCCCTCTCCCCCCCGAAGGATGTCAGTAATTGAGTAAAAATCAGCGCAGGCCCCAGAACTTCCACGGGCCTTGCCGTCCTTAAACACTTTTATTTCACTTTCGAGTGGCCATTCTAGGTTCTCAGCTCATTAGGATTTGTTCAACTGTTTTCAGGTTTGGCAGCATCCTTATTCCTCGATACCAGAATTTTAGCCTGAAATCATCCCTCTTTCTGGCCCCTGTGCAAGTCACTGTGCATTTCTGCCTTTTGAATGGCAACTCGGAGTGCAAGAAAAGCAATTTCACAACCAAGACATTGTATCAGAAAGGAATTGCAAATTGGGATGCAGAACTAGGAAAAAAATATCTCTTAGAATGCATCTTACCTCGTTTTAATTTCTAGCTGTCTTAGATCCAAAATGGAAAAAAAAAAAAAAAAAGGAAAACATATGAATCATAGATGCCCACAGCCAATGGATTAAACTCTAAATTCCATGGGATAGTGCTCTGGGGAGGAACCTTTGCTTTTGCCTGCAAATCCCCACCATCAGTCCTGGTGTACAGCAAGCTACAAAGTAGGTGTTTGCTGCCTTTGAGAAAGGTGTTGATTCTTTCCGCCTGGAGTCCTCAGGCTTTCTGCCAGATCACTGCCCTTCACTGGGTTCTTTCCAGGGTGGTTTCTTCTATACACCCTTTGCCTAAAATTGATGGCAGGGGATCTGAAATTTTTCTTAGAGCCAAAGACTTAACAGTTACCGTAGAATTAGGGGCTGTAGGTGTTTTTGCTCCCCCTATGTGCGCCTCTTTCCTTTCCTTGAAAACGTCAATCCCCCGCGGGCTGTGTACTTGCTCTCCCTTTTTCTCAGAACGCTCTCTGCTTCCAGTGCTTCACACAGTCAGGTCCCTCGCCTCAGGTTGGACTCAGACAGCCTCCCCTGGCCACCCTGTTGAAAGTAGCATCCCTTCAGCCAGCAGTTGTTTTCTACATCACTGTACTGATGTATTTCATTCATAGCAGTTATCAAAATTATTAGGTTTACCTAATTACATTTTTGTCTCTGTCCACTAAATGATAAGCTTTATGAGAACAGGACCTTAACCTATCCCATTTGTTCCTGGCATTTAATTACCGTTAGCTCTTATGAGAAGGTTCCTCTTGATTTCAAAGTCTTGATATGGTATAGTTGCTAAGCTTTCAGAACTAGCATAAAATTACATAAAATATTGTTTGGCTGGGCCAGTGGCTGCAGTTACAGAACCTTCAACTGAACATATCCTTGATTTTTATCAATGCTGTCCTGCGGAGCTCTGGACCCAGGGCTGCCATTAACAATCTGGAGTTATGGACTGGGCTTTGTCTTTTCAGAGTTGAAGCTCATTTTTGTTATAACTTTCTAATGCTCTGTAGATTTTCCTTTAGGTCTAACAGAATGGACATTTGTCACAGGATGCATTTAAGGAAATCCAGTGCCTTTAGGAGAGGATTTTCAGGCTCTTCCAGAGTCTTGATGAGGACAATGATGTCATCTAAATTAAATAGTACTCCAGGAAAACTGTCCATGGTCTTTTTTCCCCATCAATAACTGGAAGGAGCTGGGTCTTCTAAGATCCTTTGGAGCAGTTTTCTTTTTTTTAAGTTATTTTTTTAATCCTCATCTGAGAATATGTTTTATTGATCTTTGAGAGAGTGAGAAAGAGAAAAATATCGATCATTTGCCTACTTTATATGCCCCAACCGGGGATGGAACCTGTAATCGAGGTATGTGCCCTGACTGGGGACCAAGTCTGCACCCTTTTGGTGCACGGATGACACTCCGACCAGCTGAGCCACCCGGCCATTGCTGGAGCATTTTTCCATGTTCTCCATAGGGAGGCGAAAACTGTATTTTCTTTGCAAGTGCCCACTCATCAAGTCTAACACTAAGTCCGTTAACTCTCCAGCAGTCTAGGGGATATTGTAGAATGTTAATACAAAGATCAGTAATGCACATACACCTGAGTTTCACCCACTTCCTCCTCAGTTATAAGATGAAAGCCCTTGAGCATATCAATTTTAAAGACCCCAACAGATTCCAATACGTGTGCGTGTGTATATGAGTCTACACTGCAGCAGCTGCCAGAAAAACCCTTTGATTCAACATCTCATTGAAGGAATAGAAGATTAAGATCCAATATTAGGTGGTAAACTGAGTGAAAGTTGTATAGAAATATAGTTAGTTTGTGTAAAGGGTGTCTTTTGCCTGTTTTAGTTGACATAACTATAGATAGAATTTTCTTGGTTCACTTCCAACATCAGTCTCCTGAACTCTAATACCTTAAGTTTCTCTGTCTTCTGAGTTAGGTGTTTTCAGGAGTCTATTCAGGGACTAGGACTACCATACTTCCACCGGGTAAACACAAGAAACCACCCCGCACAGACCCACGGCTGGCAGTAGGATGGTCAACGAGGGCAGCAATCACAGGCCAGGAACCATGAGTGCTCATCAGGATGTGGAGCCGTGAGCTGAGAGGAAGGGGGAGTGGAGGGAAGAGTATTGAACAAGTCTTGAAGTCACAGAATAAAAAAAGAAGCCATGACAATTAATGATCTACAAATGAAATTAATTACTAATATTTAAAATGCTTTGAATTCCAAAAATATAGAATCGAATGTTGATCTAGTCAAGGTATTAAGCATATCCTAAAGGGAATAAATGGAAAAATTTTAGGAAAACAAGAAATGTGAAATATAAATGAAACTTTGGTATAAATGTACTCAGTATTTATTATATCTACAGAACCAACAATGTACATGGTATTTTTTTAAACGACATGCAAATACATATCCTGTCCCCAATACAAAAGGCCGTAGCTCAATAAATGCAAAACTACATGTTATTTCACTTGTGACTTCATACAATACATATTTTAAAATGTCAGCCTGCAATTTGATTCAGTTTTATTTCTAAATACTCACATTTATACAAATAGTAAGTACATTTAATTCTATATAATTATAGTGCAAATATACTTCCAGAAAAAATATAAAATTCATTTTTTGTTATATAGGACACAGTTATTCCTTTGTATAGAAAATATAAGACCACAATTCCTTAATAAAAATATCAAGCTCCAATTTTGGGAGTTATTCTGTTGTCTGAGAGTAAAAGTTCCCCATTTAATGAGCTGTTTGACACCCAAGTTTTAATATTCTTAAAGCTTCAAGTAACTACTCCTCCATAATATAAAATGAAGGATTATCTTGCTATATTCTGAATAGAAAAGAAAATGGAGATCAAAAGGTGAATATCAGAATTTTTTTATATATATCCAGATTTTACCCTTTGCTGAGCATCTGCTCTCTGATATTGACAACAGTTTCAAGCAAAGTACATTTTTCCTTATACCTCTTTTCCTCATAAGGATCTAATGCTTTTCTGAGTTGCCAGCATTTTGTTTTTTGATCGGGGGTTTATTTCCTATCGTGTTGTTCACACATGCACACTTTCCTCTGGAATGATGTCAGAGTCATTTGCTGGCTGATAGCTTCAGCTGGGCTTTTTGGAGTTGTGACTCAGGACACATTTTATTGCTATCTAACTACTTGGCTGCAAATTAAAGTCTTGCTTGGACCTTCTATCCTTTGTCTATAAAGAAAAAATATTATTAATTTTCCCATTGGAACATAGGGTCTCGTCATTTTGCAGGGACAATTCTTTTTATTTGTGCAGTTTGCTAGAAAAACACAAGTGTGGGCCATTTGCTCCTTCTTGTATTGTAATTACTAGACAAGTGCATCCAAAGTGGTGAGCTTTTACAAAATTAGTCAGAAATAGTCTAACCCTAAAATGTGGTACTAATTGAAGTTGACATTTACATCACCTTCGGAGGATTTAGAGATTTAGGGGTTTGAGTTGTTAGTGCCTTCCTGTACCATGACCTAACTATTGCCTGCCTCCACCACACAGACACACACACACACACACACTTAACACAACCTCCTATTGGGGTTGGCACTCGGCACACAGATGCAGGAGGGAGGGGCTTTGGGAGTAGGAAACTGGTCCACCCAGGGCAGAATTTTCCAAGGTATGTTTGCCTATTGGGGTCATTGGTGTTCAGAGGCAAAAATGATTTCACATCAACTTAATGACTTTGAGGCCTGGACAATTTGCTGGACTTCTCTAAGCCTCCATTTCCTCCCTATGAAATAAAGATAATCATGTTACTTGTGGCATTGGATTGTTTTGCGGATCAGGTAAAATAATTAAAAGATTTGCTGTGGGCCTCACAGAATGGCAGCTTGGTAAATGGTAGGAGTTTCAGGACCCTTTGTTTTCCAGTGTGCAGTGCAAACTTTTAATGGAATGAAGTCAAATTTTTAATATTTCTTGACTGTATTTGACAACAGCATCTCTTATTCTTCACTGGGCATCTGTGGAGTTATCACATTGTGAAACATCTTTAGGAGGTATTTCTCAGGGACAGTATTTTCCATATAACATTATAAATCTGTGCTATATTAAAAAAGTAATTTCACATAAATAAAATTAAAACAAATTAATTAAAAACAAATAAGTAACAAAAAATTTAACAATAATGTTGACTTTCTTATGCCAATTCTTAATTGTTTCAAAACTTAAAATACAACTACTTCAATATGTTAATATTTCTTTTTCAAGTCATCGGAAAACATTTCTTCTTGCTTTGTTCCTTCTGGCTTCTCACAGCCCCAATCTCTATCACGGATGGGTTTTCATTCTTGGCCACTTCTACAATTGACTAAGGGCTCCTTCTTCCACTAATTTAGACTTTTTGACATTATCTCCAAGCCATACAAATAGTCATTGTGATTTTGTGTACGTTTATTAAAAACACTAATCAGTGATGTATAAAACTTTTGTATCTAATTTTATGGTTTTCCATTTCGCAGTACGCTAGGAGGTGGGAGGAGGGAATGGAGGTGCCCAAGCCTCTCCCACTCTAGGCTGCTCGGCCTTTGCTTCCCACTGATGGTGTCTGTGCCTCAAGCGTGTTGCATCCAGACCCGACCTCACCACCCTCCCTTCTAAACACAGCCCTGCTCTGCAGGGTCCGTGGGGGCTACATCATCCCCTGGAGAACAGGGGATCAAACAAGTGTTCTCCCCCCCACTTCTCATTCCCCTTGTCCCCAGCATTAAATCAGTTGTGAAATGCTGTGGTGCCTGTTCTTTTACCCGCGGCCCGTCCGATTGCTATAGTCGTCAGGCTAGTTTAAGGTCTATTATTCCCCCTCCCGAGGACAAAACTTCTACCCTCTTTCCTCGTCTCCGATCTTTTCCTATTCTTTCCCTCCATAGTACGGACAGGTTAAGATCTGAAAACACAGCCTTGACCCTGTTACTTGCTCTGCTTGAAAAACGTCTGTAGCTCCCTAGTCACTACAAAATAAAACCTAAGTCACCGTAAGTTCCTCTTACTTCATCATAAATATTGATTCTCCTCTGTCTCCAGAGATTGAGTTCCACCCTCGATATCTCACAAAAAGCCACTTCTTCCATGA
Source organism: Anoura caudifer (assembly GCA_004027475.1). NCBI lineage: Eukaryota > Metazoa > Chordata > Mammalia > Chiroptera > Phyllostomidae > Anoura > Anoura caudifer. The sequence goes on from PVKU01008302.1 coordinate 8,610, forward strand.
AAGCTACTCCGATTCTCTCTCTTCTCCCTTAATTACCCAGCAAGAAAGAATACTTTTCTTCTGCCATAAGCATGTTATCTTTACCTGTAGATAACATAAATATATTACCTGATATTTGCCAAGTAAAAATATAGTAATATATAAATGAAATATGTATTATATATATAGTTGGGATATATTGATATCTATACATAGTTGATACATACATATAAGACATGTATCAACTACATATAGTCTATATATAGTTGATAAATATAGTGTATATATCATTTATATAAATTATATTTGTATTTATATATTACATATATAAGTAAAATAGTTATATATAAGTGAAATATATATTATATATAGCTGAGACATATATCTGTATCTATATATAATAGATACATATAACATATATCTACTATATACAGTCTACTATATACAGTCTATATAACATATCCATCAACATATATATCCATCAACTACAAGCATCTGAAAGGAGAGCCTTTGTCTACATCATTATTGGTCGGCTCCACAGTGTATAACAGAGAATCCAGTCACAGTAATTGCTTGTATAAGAAAGGAAGGGAGAATGGACAATAAGGAGAAAGCAGAGTGCTACATGACTCAATATATGTTACATATAAACATTATGTTGATTTAAAAGTGTTTAACATCCCTTTTCAACCCTATCAGTTTAGACAGTGAGTACAAAGAGAACACACAGGTTTGCCTCTTCTCTTTCATGCTTTTTCACAAATCTTTTATTAACAACTCCTTATTGTCTGCAGGCCTCAAATTTGGTTGTCGATATTTTGAGCAAGCACATGAAATGCTTCATATGTTAATGCTTCAAGCAATGTTGCCATCTTAGGCAAACTTTCTGAAGGTCTACATTGGATTGAGTCAACTCTCTTCACTGGAGGGATCTTTAAACCTAGCAAACTTCTTTATTTTACAGATGAAAGATGGAGGCCCAGAGAGCCAACTAACCCAGGGCTATCCAGGTCTTTGGTTCCCATTAGACTCAGCACTAGTCTCCTGGGCTAATGACTCACATTTTGGTAGCCCTTCTTGATGGGTGAGGACGCCAGACACCATCGCCCCTGGTTTTGCCTAGGCCTGTCCTGAGCGTGCAGCGCTGATTCTGGTACAAGTGCTTCTGCTGTAGAACGTGATGTTCTACATGTTCTAATATAGAACGTGAGCTGGAATATTGTGCAATTTCATTAAAAGTAAGTTTCTTCTGCCTCTTGACTGGGCAGAGTTGAATTCCTTCTTTTTCTTTTAGATAGAAATTGCTTTATATCCAAGGGGTTGGGGTCAGGTTAAAAGGAAAAAAAAACTATAAGGCAGAAGATTAGAAGAAATAATAATAGGTTCCAGTCAAAGCACTAAAGAAAAATTAGAGAAACTAGACCAAAAGATTTTATTTTAGCTACAGGAGGAAAGGAAGATTATTCCATCTACACGATAACTAGCCAGATCTGCTTTAATTATGAATTTTGATTCACCTTCTATGACAGCCCAACCTCTGATTTATGAACTAAATGGAACCAAAATAAATTTGCCCATATCAAACTTGGCTTAATGAGATTTCTTTATATAAAAAGATATTATTGGCATCATTCTCCCAAGAGTTTAAAGAATATCTTGAAGTAATAGGGGTAGTAGCCATCTTCTGTTTTTTGTTTGTTAGAAAATTGCCCCTGATTCTTTCTGATACTCCTTCATTTATAACTTATCAAGCATCTACTATGTATCAGCTACTGTCTGAAAAAGGACACATCACCTTTATACTCAAAACTTGCTGAAAGACTGCAGCCAACTTGACATTTGTCATCTACGGACAAACAACTGAAAACAGTCATGTCATTTCAAAGCTTGTTTCTCTTCCTTGTTTCCCCATAGGTGACATAAGTAAGTCTGCAGCTTTCTTCTTCTCTCTTTTTATCCCAACTTGTTTTCGTGGTCCACTGTGTTTTCTCTGTACCCCTTGCCTTTTTGTGTGTGTGTATTCTAGTCCCTTATTTCTTAAGATAAAGCTCCCGAAGCACTCCCATCAGCAGGGAGGCAGGCTGCTTGCAGAGTAGTCGGAGGCAGACCATTGAAAATTCTCATGGAGTTTTAATTTAAAGGTTGACTAGGTTACCCTGTAGCAGAGAGGTATGTTTTTTGTTTGTTTGTTTTGTGTTTTTCTTTTCATAGGTTCATGAAAAAGAGGTGGACAAGGTGGTTTCTGAAAAGGAGAAGAAAACTGTAGCAATCATAAGCCCTGGGCACAGATTCTTTAAAAAAAGAAAAAAGAAAAAACCTTGCCTTAAGAAGCAGATGTGACCTGAGCCGCAGGAGTTGGGTTTGTCCTTGCCTTGGGTGATTTGGTAAGCCTCCTCCCGCAGCGCCTGCCCAGCAGCCACAAACGTCTGCAGACTGGCCTCCAGCTGCCAGGGAGCATATGGGAACCGAGGTCACCGCCCTTCCCATTTCTGCTCTACTTTCTGGGAGCCCAGGGTAGGCGTAAATTCTCCCTCATCAAAGACCCAACCAATTCTCATTGCCTCATTTGCAGTGGTGAAAATGGAGAGCTCTCTGTGGGACCTGAGGGGGCATTGCCCTCCAGCCTGCCCTAGCCCAGGAGCTGGAGACTGTGCAGTGAAATGTGTGTGGGAATAAGAAAAAGGAGGAAACTAAAGAGGGGAATTCATGAAAAAAGTGGCAAATGGGTGGGGAATTGGGCTTTGGGGAGCAGGTATGGAAGATGATCCCTACTGTGCTAACTGCAATAGCAAGAAAACCACACATTTCAGTTGCTTAATATAAGAGAAATTTGTTTCTTGCTCACAGGAAGTCCAAAATACATGTTTCTGATTGGCAAGCTGCTGTTTCCTAAGCTATGCCCAAAGACCCAGATTTCTTTTATTTTTGTGGCTCTACCATCTTTAATCTCTGGCTCCTAAGCTCATCAGTACATCAAACCAGAGGAGCAGACAAGAGCCTGAAGGGTCAAGTGTGAAGGCTTGCATGGTCCAGGCCCAAAAGTGTCACTCATCTTTCTCTCACATTCCATTGGCTAGAACTCAGTCATGTGACATGCCTAAGGCAATGGGAGTTTGGCAAATGTAGTTTAGCTTAGTATCCAGGAAAAAAAAAAAATGAGTTGGCTGAACCACTAGGTCATTTAATATCACCCGTTTAATATTTCACAAAAGAAACGCTGTTTATAACCCCAGAGTATAGGCATGTGAGTTGGCATGGTGATAGTTCTGCAATTAGAGGACTTCTCAAAGGCTGGATAAAACCTGGAGAAGGTTTGGACTGTATGCGTGGCCATCTCTATCTTCTGATCATCTTAGCTTGATGGCTTATACCCAAGGTATCTTGGCTCCAATTTCTGGTCATTAAAATATTGCAGAATCAAGGGCATGAACCTATTATATGCACTGAAACTTGACTGCGTTCTTTGCTTTAGAGGGCCAAACACTCTATTTATTTAATTATGAGCAACGATGCTTTTTAAATCCAAAAACTCACCACCACTTATCTTTACAAGTCTTTAACCTGTTCCATGTCGCTCTACCTTCAGCAAGTCATGCATATGTTACCAACATATTATTAAGATGATTTCAAAGGTAAAATGAGAAAAAGTTATGATGGCCTAGGACTGCTAATTTGGCGTCAGATTTCAAGTTATGCCCTACTGTGTGCCAGGAATTATGTAACCAGAGATATGTTTCTCTTCATTTAGTTAACTTTGTTTAGGCCAGGGTGCAACTTTGGAGTCTGTTTCTGACTGGCATTTTCACTGGGTGTCAAATTCTGGGCTGACACTTCTTTTCTTTCAGCACTTGGAAAAGACTGTGTCATTTCCTTCTAAATCTCATGGCATCTGATGAGAAATCTTCTGTCTTCCATTTGAATTTTTTTTCTTCCTGTATGTAAGGTGTCATTTTTCTGCTTTCAAGATATTTTTCTGTGTTTAGTTTTCAGAGGTTTAATTCTGATGTGTCTTGGTGTGGATTTCATTAGATTATGCTATTCACGATTTGCTCAGTGTCTTCGATGTGTAGGTTTATGTCTCTTGCCAACTGTAACAGGTTTTCGGTCATTATTTCTTTAAGTACTTGTTCAGCAACAGTGAAAGTCCTGACTCTGCACTAGGGCTATCTCACAGCACTATAGCAAGGAGGGAGAGGGGCACCTCATTTCCGCAGTGGGACTGAAGTCCAAGCTGCTATGTGACCGCCACTGAGACTGTCAGGGGTGGGGTGTTACCAAATGGTGGGGACGGGAGCCCTGGCTCTCTGGCCTTCTCTGACAAAACCCCAGTGGCGGTGTTGAGATGCCTGGTTATGTACTTGCAGGGGTAGAGGTCTAAGCTCCCACTGAGTTCATGCTGGGTAGATGGAGCTAGCACCACGGATTTTTCTGTGGTGCTTATCTGGAATGAAGCGGTTATTTTCTAAAAGTACTCTGTCTTCCTAGGCTGCACCTTTTGACTAGAGAGAGGCTCTTTTTGGAGCTTTTTTGTGTGTTTGCACCTGCTGACAGTTCTGGGGTACTAGCTGCTTCAGCATCAAGTCTGAAACATACATGGTGACAAAAAATTCAGAAAACTTACTACCATGTTATTTTTCAAGTCAAGGTTCCTAACTTGTCTGCCTTCTTCTCTCTACCTTTCTAGTCTTTTTTTTTTTTAATATATAACATAAAGGGATTTTAGTTGTACTTAGAGACAGAATAGGGGAAGTTTGTTTACTCCATCTTCTCAGAAGTAGAAGTCTAATTTTCAGGCATTTAAAAAAATATGATCAGATCTATATTCTCAAGGACCGCTCTGGTTTCCCTTAGGAAGACTTGATCATGGAGTGAGGGTGGACAGAGCAATGGAAGCAGGGACACTAGGAAGAAGGCTGTCACAGGCGCTTGGTCTAGAGGAGATCAGTGACTCACATTAGGAATGGTCGTGGAGAAGGTGAAAAGAAGTGGCCAGATTAAGTTCATATTTTAATTATAGAGCCAATGGTGCACATGAATGCACACACACACACATTTCCAAGGGCCTGGTTGTTCAACATTTTCTAGATTACCTGGAATACTCCAGAGTCCGTGTAACAAATCCCCTTTTTGTTACTTGTAGCAGAATGGGGCTTTCATTCCCTCCTCCTTTTAATCCCATTTCTAGAGGAGCCTTTTGTATGATTGAAAATAGGGAAGAAAACTTTATTTATAAAGTGATTCCACACTTAGGCAATGAGGACAAAATCAGCATTAGCAAGGAAAAAGCTGGCTTGTCTTGCAGATGCTCATTTCCCAAACTTGGAGACTCAGGCTTCCCCTTTGATTGACAGGGTGAATAGGATCAAGGTTCTGTCAATTGCTTTTTCAGTCTGGTCTGGATCACAGTGAAGTGCTGGTGGATATCTATCAAGAGTCGGAGCTAGGTTGTGAGTATCAGATCATGAAGAGAATGAATGGATGGAAAAGTTAGGAGTAAGAAAAGTCAAGGAAAAAAAACTGTGTTACACACCCATCTGAGGCATGTGCAGCCTTGGATTAGCAGCTGGGACTGGAGTGGCCCCTCTCTTTGACCCTCGAACTCTCTGCAACAGTAGCGTTAGGGTGAAGACAACTGAAACATTCCTCACAGCTTTTATGACCATTGTTATAAAAAAAACAATGAACACTAAACAGATTTTTAAAAGTAAATTTGTAAACTGGAAATTCTCTGAATGGGCTGTTAGTGAATTGAATTACAAGTGTTTCACGTGAGCTAGACAATGCAATATAGTAGGTACAGTCTTTAGAAAAATCCAGTAACTGATTTGCTAAGACTCTCATGTCAGTCCTCAGCTAGAGCTGACAATTTGAAGTCTAAGTAAGTAAAAGAAATCTTTTTCACATTTTTATTGTTGTTTGAGTACAGTTGTCTCCATCCCCCCCACCTCTATTATACTAATAACCATACACTAACATTCATTCATCACTGAATACGCTCACTTAGTGTATGCATCACTTTTCACTGCCTGTCACCATCCACTGCGAGCTGTGCTTTAAGACATTTTTTTGATCACTGAATCCTTTGAGAATCTGGTGAAAGTTATAAAAACTATTTAGAGAAAAACACACAAACAGAGTCGATATTCATTCGGGACACTCCAGGATTGCGTACTGGCTGGCAGCTGGTTGGACTGGTTAAGCATGCGTTCCCATTGGATAGTGCCCGAGCCATACTGGTTGCTAAATATGTTAAATGTCAGCTCTGTATTACTAGCACCCAATGTTGTATGAAATGTTAGGAGGTTCCTGAGCTTCCTTCAGACTGATTCCTGGACTACTCAGATACTATGGACCTTGAGTTAAGAGCCCCTGGTCCAGATATGTGTGAACTGCTTTTCTTTCAAACCATTTTCCATAAATATCAGTAGTCTGGCCCAGGTTTCTATTACTTATGTCAGGCAAGGATTATATACAATTAGAGATGGCTTCCGTGCATTCTCAATCACTATTTAATCAACTTTTGGCTATATTCCCAGGTTTAAACATAATTTGCTTTCCCTGGTTCTCAAGGCCCTTCTGAGACTTGAGTCCTTGACATTCAGCAACTTCTCTTAGTATCAAACCTTATACAGCATCTTTTATGTAAATTGCTTTACTCTAGTCCCTTGCTTCTCAAATAATGGTATATGGATCAGCAACATTGAAATCACCTGGGATTTTGCTAGAAATTCAGAATTTATTTTTATCGAAGCAGAATCTGCATTTCACAGGATCCCTGTGAACATTTGAAAAGCTTTCTCTGGTAAAGATAGGTTTCCTCAGCAGGACTGTGGTTGTCCTAAGGTATAGGAGAAAGTCAGTACACTTTGTAGAGGATGCCAAGTTTCCCAACAACAAATTGAACTCTTTTCCCAAATGTGCACCTGTAAAACCAACTAAGCTGCTCGGATGGTTTTGCTTCTCAGGTGAAAATTTGTTCTTGAGATTGATTTTGAAAGAATGCTTGTGGTTGGCTATCTCTTAACAATGATCCCCCTGAGATACCACACCAAATCATCACAGTTTTCCATTCAGCAAGAACAGAACTAACTGAAATGATGTTACAAATCTCATCTCCTTTGTAAATTTCAGAAGCTTTATCTCTAATGTTGATGGTGGGGAGGGCAAAGGTTGCCAGATAAAATGCAGAATATATAAATATGTCCCAAATATTGCATGGAACATACTTAAGTATTCATGGGATATGCTTACACTTAAAAATGACTCACTGCTTATCTAAGTTTAAATTTAACTGGATGTCTTATATTTTTATTTGCTAAGTCTGGGAGCCACAGGGAGGGCAGAAACTTTTTAAATGAGGCAAATTAACGGGAAATCAGAAGAGGGTATTTGAAGATCAATGTTTATATTTTTACATAAAATATAAAAGCACCCTTTGAGCCTCCTGATATCACTTTCCTGGTGTCAGGAGAGCCGAATTTATTCCTACCAAATTGGCGAAGAAAGCAAATGGAAGAGACTTTGATTTTGCATTAATGTGAGATTTGCTTTTAGAACATGTATACCCTTGATGTAGTACATCAAGCGCTAGTCCAAGTTTCAAATCAGTCGCTATGATGTGAAAAAACCAGGTAAGCTACCAGGCAATTAGCCATTGTCAGATGCTAAATTCAGTACAGAGTTCTGCAGCTATGTCCTTTGAGATGTCAAATTTGGTAGCCTTGACTGTACAGCTGGGCTGGACAGGGCAACTCCAACACGTCACAGCCAACTCCCCTGTCGAGAACACACCTGTGGCTCTTTAGGCACAAGAAATAGGGAAATGCTTGTTAATTCTGCCTTACAACTCACCCCAAATTAAATTTGACAAGTATTCCAAAAATACGTAATTTTCCAGGTAACCAGTTTCTTGCAGGTTAGAAGATATGAAGAAGTAATAAATTGGATGGTAATTAATTCCTTGGGTAAAGTATTCCTATGAATTTAGACTAGCTTGGGCTATGAAGCGCTCCTGGGTAATTGTAAAATGAATGCCAGAGCAGCGTTCTGCATCAGCAGTTTTTTTTTAATAAAATTAAATGCTGCAAGCAGACTGTTAAAGGGACTAACTTATTTGGGCACACCATAGTTTGTATCTAAAGACAGGAAGTTTTGTTTGAGGTAGGTGGCAGAGTGGAACACTCAATGGGGAAATCCTTACTTCAGTGCGCCTTAAGAATTCTTTCAAAGCTCATTTTTACTTCATTTTTTCAGTTACAGTTAACATACAGGTGCAGGACATAGTGATTATACATTTATATAACTTACGAAGTGATTGCCCCAAGAGGTCGAGTACCCATTCTCCTCTGTGGGTTATTTTACCATCATTATTTTCACTGAAAACATTTACTCCTGTTTTTAAAAACCTTTAGTATGGAAAATATCAAACAATCGCAAAAGTAGAGGATATTCTAATAAACTTGCAGGGACCCTTTATCACAAAGGCTGCTCCCTTCATTCCCTCTGGGATTACTTTGAAGTAAATCTACATCACCTTTCACCTGCGTGCATTTCAGAACGCATCTGAAAGGCCAGGGCTTCCCTTTGAAAATATACCCATTGTATTATTAGCACACTTTTCTCCAGATAAATAATTCTTTAATATCAAATATCTAGTGGTCATATTTCTCCTATCATTCTATAATCATCCTATAAATATTTGTTTTTTATAGTTTACCTGATATCAAAACAAGGTCTCATTTCATCTGTAGACGTCCGATCCCTTTTCCCCTTGCTTATTTTTTGTTGTTAATAAATCGGGTATTTGCCCTATAAAACTTCCTGATTGTATTCCTGTATTATCACTTTCCATGTTCTTCTGATTCTTATTTCCTGTGAATTGGTAGTTAGATCTGGAGCCTTCATCGGAGTAAGGTTTATTTATTTTGACAAAATTAATTCGTAGGTGGTGTTGGGCGCTCCACCAGGAGGAACATAAAGTCTGATTGTTTATGCTTCTGTCATGATAGCTGTAAAATAGTGACATGAAAATTCATTTAATAGCTGGAATAGTAATATAAAGAGAAACTTTCCCTCATTAACTATTTGCTGAGGTATGAACACATATAAGGAATGTAGGAAACTATATTGTTTCACTTCACTTGCCAGTTTTCAAAATTATGTTTGGTTTCTTTGTATACTCCAAAGATGATCTATGTGATTAAAAAATAATTGTCATTGTATATCTATAGACTTAACCATATTTCATATATTTTAATTTATTTCAGTTAGCATCCTTCTGATGCTTAACTGTTTCCAGTGAGAGCCTGTTCCAGTTGATTCCTGAGTCCTTTCAACACGATCCAAGTCATGTTCGGTAGCCCCATTTGGTTTTGTTTTCTGGGCACCAAGATGCTCCAGGGATTTTCTAATACATCTCCTGCCCCAGACCTGGAATAAGCCTGGGAGTCCTGGTTCCCTTTAGTGGGAAATGGCTTTGGAGACAACAGTTTGGGTGCTAAATATCACCATCAAATGGATTATTAATCATAATTCGTGAAGTCTTCACTTTTTTCACTTGTACTGTACATATTTTCACTATATACTAATTTTTATAAAACAATCTTTAACGGCTGCCTAGTATTCTAGTGTATGAACAAAACAATTTATTGTTACATTTAATAAATAATTTTCATTGTTGGGTATGTGAGTTGTCTCTAATTTTTACTACTACTACTGTTCAAACTTGTTTTTTATTTTATAGAAATGATGTATGTATCACTAACTTGCCCTTCGCATGTTTTTTGAAAATGAATTTAAAAACCCAAATGCAGTTTTGAAGAGAGAACCTGATTCCTTCCCTTAGCCAGTGCAATACACTTGAATGATTCTACCTGGAACTGTGTCTACTGTGTATAACATGGCTTCCCAGGGAAAATGGGTTTAAATATTATCCAATTTACACAACAAATGCTTTACTATTTAGTTAAGTCTTATCCAATTTAAATAATAAATGCTGGGAGCTCTTTCAGATATGTGTTGATATAATATCAACTCTGTGGTCAAGATGCCTACCTTATTTTAGACACCATTGTACACGTTTAACTGTATTACGAGGCAGAGTGTTATAAATGTTTAATGGAAGCATGGCGCTTACATATTAGGCATCCAAATAGTGTGTTGGAATAAACTGTATCAGGTATAATTCTATGGCATCCCTAAGGAGTGACCAAGTAATTCCGACAGGGAGAAGCCTGGAGAAGGCTCCACGCAGGAGCCGCCCTTGACACGCCCCGCTGCAGGGGGCTCCCCGAGGCCGCGGCACGCCCACGCCCGCAGGCTTAGGCGTGGAGACTCTCGCGGACAAGGGCTGCCATAGCTGCGGGCTGAGCCACAACGCAAGCCCGACAACACCTGTGAGCATACGAAGGCCTCTGTTCAGGTAGGCAAACTCTTTCTTAAAATCTGCCTACACATGTGTTCTCGTTTAGTTAGTGGATATGCTCCTGAAAAAATAATGGGGAATCCATTTTTTTTTTTTGCGCGAATTAATGGTTATTGTAGAGGGAACAAGCATGCTAATTCTTGTGTTAAAAGGAACAACTGTTTGTTTTGAAACAAACAATGTTTGTTTCAAAAATCTAGATATTTACTGAACCGTGTAGCTGAAAGTGAGCTACATCCATGATATTATGCTCGCCAATAAATTTAACCAAGTTTTATTTTCCTCTCTGTCTAAATACATCCATACACACTAATTTATACTTTTGGACTTGGAACATATAATTCATATAAAATAGATTGTTAGACTTGAAAAAACTTTAGTTATTTTCTGGAGTTTATAAAAATGACCGCTTAGATATAGGAATATAACATCATCTGTAGGAAGAAGGGAAAAAGAGAAACAAAAGAGAAAATCTCTGTTTTCCAGTATGTTTATTTCCACCACCTCAGCCCCTCTGTGATGCCTGGCGGGATATTTCACTTGGAACCTGCCGGTTTCTTGCTTCCCTGTGTTCTGGAACACACCCACCTTCACCTCTTCTCAGAAAGCCTCCCCGCTGTTATCCCAAGTGGAACGGACTCATTGCCCTATTACCTGATACAGCAAGGCCAAAGCCACCGAGGGTTAATGAGATTATTTATAAAGCACTTCAGAAATGAAAAATGCACTACAAATACCAAGGTTATTAAGGCATTTGGCAGCATGTGGAAATTTTTATGCTTGCTTAAATTTTGCTTCATCTTTAAAAGAGAAGGTGTCAACCACTCAAATTTCAATTTAATTCGACAAATATTTATTGAGCACAGGTTTGTAGACAAATACGAATGCAACTTATTCCCCCCCTTAAGAGGTTTACTGTTTAGCTGCTATCCAGATGCACCACTCATGATAATACATGAACTCCAAAATTCCTTAAAGAGCTACAAACTGGGTCTTTAGCTGTACGGTGAGAGTACTTCCAACAGGAACTGGAGTTGAGTTAGGGAGGAGGAGGCATCTAAACCCTGAAGGATGGCAAACTGTTAATAGAACAGATACCGGGAAAGGGACATTTTAAGCAGAGGGAACTGTGAGTTTAGAGGTGAGAAAGAAATTTCAGGGACAATGGAAGTGGCTCAATTTTGTGCATCACAAGCAAAGATTGGGCTGAGAAGGTAGGATGGGGCCAGGTTACAGAAGATCTTTATTACCAGACTAAAAAGGGAGGCTGTGAAGACTTTGAGAAAGGGAGGTGAGGTGCATGATACCCAGGGCATGGCTGGACGGAAAAAGTAGGCACTCAGCAATTATTCAGGGACTCATCCAGGGGATTATGTTTTCTTAGGTACATTCTAACGCTGACAAGTTTCCTAGGTTCCCATTTTCATTCAAGACCATGTGTCAAGTGTCTACTAAAATCCAAGTTGTATTTTAAATGCATACGCGGTTCGACTTACAATGGAGTTACATCCAGATAAATCCATCGTAAATTGAAAATTTTGTACGTCGAAATGCAGTTAATACAACCTACCGGATCAGACACCATTGCTTAGCCTAGGCTACCTTAGCTGTGCTCAGAGCGCTTACATTAGACTGTAGTTGGGTAACTATCTTGAGTTTCATCTCAAGAGTAATTTTCTTTCTCTTCTCACCAGAAACAGGAGACACAGATATGTGTTTTATAGCCATGGTGTGCTACAAAAACTGATGGCAGCATAGTACATTGTAGCATATAGGTTGTTTACCCTGGTGATTGTGTGGCAAGCTGGGAGCTGCATTTCCCAAGGGGGAAGAAGAAGAGAGGGTGGAGAGAGAGAGAGAGAGAGAGAGAGAGAGAGAGAGAGAGAGAGAGAGAGAGAGAGAGAGAGAGAATGAATCATACAGAATATCGCTAGCCTAGGGAAAGATCAAAAAACAAAATTCGAAGTATGCCTTCTCCTGAATGTGTATCGCTTTCAAACAATCACCAAGCTGAAAAGTCGTTAAGTCTAACCATCCTAAGTCAGGACTGGTCTGTATCTGTCCTTTGCCTGCAGTGATACTTCTTACCCTCCCTCCCTTAAAGCGCCTTCCGGTCTGATCTCCTGCCAGCCTTGCTCAGCCTGGCAGCTCCTCCCACCCCCTTAAGGAGAACCCTCTTTACTTTTCACTCTCGTGCTGGCACCTCCTTTCAGGTTACCTTTTCTTTTCTTACTGATTCTGGTTCTATTGACTCCCTCCAGGTAATGAAGACCTAGGTGTACCTGTGAATTTTCATGATTTTGTCCTTAAAGTTTTCAAGCTTAGTACGAATCAGTGTAGGAAACAGAAACAAAACCCTGAGGGAATGTGGAGTGGAAGAGAGATCTTTGAAAGCATTTAAAACAACAACAACAATAACAATAACAAAACCAGCTGTTAAGGAAGATAATATCTTGCTACCTCAGTTTGTTCAAGTGTTAGAAGGAAGATAATAGTGTCTACAGCATGGGGTTGTTAAAACATTTAAATGAGTTAATACTTTGAGAAAAATGTTTAGTGAAGTGACTTGCACATGGTTATCACTCAGTAAAGTTTTCCTTAAAAAAAATAGACTAGGATCTAATAGATATCTAAAACAATTTTAACACACAAAAACTTTTACTTTTCTACTATCCTTATTCTTTTCCACGTCCACACATTCTCTTTTCCAGATTTAAGTATTTGCAACCTTGAGACACACAACGTAGCCTGTTGTGTAGAGCTCCTGTCTTCCACAGATCACTGGTAGCCCTGGAGAGTGTGGATCAGTTGGTTGGGTGTCGTCTTGTAAACTGAAAGGTTGTGGTTTCGATTCCTGGCCAGGGCACCTGCCTAGGTTGCAGGTTTAGTCCCTGGTCGAGGTGCGTAGGAAAGGCAACCTGTCAATGTTTCTCTCCCTCTTTCGCTCCCTTCCTTCACCTCCCACTAAAATCAACAAGCATGTCTTTGGTGAGGAGAAAAAAAATCTTTTTTAAACAAAAACAAAAATCAGCTGGTAGAAGAAAGGCCATGTGGCAGCTCTGAGGAGACAACCACCTGTACTAAATAATCGAGTTGTACTGAACTATTTCTTGTTTGACTCCAAATATCACCCATTACTTCTTAGAGATGAATCAATGGGATAGCTCTGCATATATTTTGTCTGATAAGGCTCACATATTTTGCTTAACCAATGTTCACTAGAGTCAGTGGTTCTCAATCAAGAGCAATTTTGCGCCCCCCCCAGGGCATATTTGGCAATGTCCAGAGACATTTTTGTTCATCACAACTGCAGACTGCTAGTGGCACCTCGTCCGCAGGGACCAGGGCCTGCTACACATTCTACAATGCACATGATGGCCCCACAGCAAAGGGTTGTCCAGCATCAAATATTAATACCGCCGAGGTTGAGAAGCTCTAGCTTTCATCGAGAACCTCACTCTCAGCTGTCTCTAATGGATAACTGATTTGACCTAAGCCAGAGTTTATACTGCACTCTGAGGAGATGGCGCAGAGGATGAGCAAATGGAAAGGTAAGCTGACCACCGGGCATAACTGAGGAGGGGATTCTGGGCCAGAGCAGGTAGAAGAAGGACCCTGTGATCCAGGAGAAATTGTTGGCAGGCAGAGTCTGAAAGAAACATTGCTTATTTGCCAATTTGGTTGCGGTATACAAACAGAATATCCCAGGAATCACAAGTCTGCAGGGCAGGGCTTAGGTAAATTACTGCTTTGTTCTCCTTCTGATGGAGAACCTCCCCATAGGTGTGAACGGTGACATGGGACGGGTTGAGGGAGTGTCCAGCCCGATCAGCTCAGCTGTTGTGGGCACAGTGCTGCGGAGTCAAACAGTAGGGGGGAAAGATGACCCAGGGCCAAAATCATTTCAAATGCTTACAATGAGATAGGTGCATGTGGTGGGCTTAAAATACACCCAAAATTCTTTGACATTCCCTTCCAAGGGTGGAAACCAACCCTCTTCCTCTTGAGTTTGTGTTGAACTTAGTGACTCACATCTAACCATGGGCTCAAGCAGAAGTAACGGTGTGTGAGCTCTGAGGCGAGGTTATAGAAAACACATGTTTCTGCCTTGCTCTCTCTTCCGGACTACTTGCTTTAGGGAAAGCTAAAATGTCTCTCAAGTGGTCTAATGAAGACGTATGTGTGGCAAAAAATTGAGGCCATGTGAGCGTACTGTCTTGAGGCAGGTCCTTGGCTACGATCAAACATGCAGAAGATGCTTAAGAGCGACTTTAGAGACCCTGAGCCTGAAGCTCTGGCTAAGCTTTGCTCAAATTCCTGATCCTTAGAAACTGTGTGATAATAAGTGTTTGTTGTTTTCAGCTGGCAATTGTTGAGATAATTCATTAAGCAACAATATGTAACTAACGCTTAAAAATGTTCAGTAGTGAGTCATTTATTTTAAGGGCTGTTACAGATAGTATGCCTGCAGTTTGAGTGCACCTTTTGACGGGAGGGTTCTCATCATCTATGAGATAGGATTTGGAGAACTGTGTGGGTGAAAATACGGGCTTCGGAGCTAGACAGCCGGGGTCCAGTGCCGACTCTCGCTCACTAAATCCGTGACCCTGGTCGATTTCCCTAGCTGGTTGGCTTCGGTCTCCTCATTCGTAAAGTTCTCACAGTAAACATGAAATAAACGTGAGCTGTTATTATTTCTGAGGTTATATTACCTTACATTCAGATGTTGACTGAAGTTTATAGAACACTCCGCATGCATTATCAGCCAGCACAGAGCCTGGTTTGGCAGGGGGCCCGGGAAGGGTTAGGGGCTATCTTCAGCCGGGCTCCTGTCGCTTCCTGCTCCGGGCTGGTCTCCATCGTTTTGGGACCGTGGGGGGAGTTGCTTGTCAAACACTGTCAGAAGAACACCTGAAATACATTTGTGTGAGAAGTATATTTATAAAATGTTTACATTTTTGACAACTTAGCTCTGAGTGAATATTCTTTCCCCTAAACTCTTAAAAGAATTTATCTAATTTTAGTACCAGGTAGTAAAGAAAGAAATTTGGTCTCAAATATTATGTGCTCTTGCCTACAATAAACCTTTACTTACTGTCGATGATGACTTTTCTATGAATTTCAAGCCTCTGCTACAAATCTGAAACTTGAAATATAAAAATGCAAAATGAAATTGAATTTACAGAAACTCTTCTCAAAACTACCTTTCTGTTTCAATGAAAAGTGTCAGTCCCGACCCAGGTCTTTTCCTGTCACTTGCACCCATGATCTTTTAGATTAAACCCAGTGCTGTGCATTGAATGTTTGTGTCCCCCCCAAAACTTACATGTTGAAAATTTACCCCCCCCCAGTGGAAGGTATTAGGAGGTGGGGTCTTTGGGAGGTAATTAGTGTTAGATGAGGTCATAAATGTGGAGACCTCATGAACGGGATGAGAGTCACAATAGAAAGCTCACACCCTCAGCTCTGTTCCCTGCCCTGTGAGGATATGACGCGGAGTCAGTTAACTGCAACCTGAAGAGGGTTCTCGCCAGAACCAGACTGTGCTCACACCCTAAACTCAGGTTTCCATCCTCCAGGAGGGAAATGAATTTCTGTGGTTGATAAACCACCCACTTTACGATATTTTGTTATAAAGCCTGAGTTGACTAAGACACACAGGCATAGTTTCCTAGAGAGCCTCAATCTCGGGTGAATTGTGTGCCAGTCAAGGTGAAAGTAAAGCAGAGCATCTACAACTTTGGAATCACTTTTTTTCTAACCTTCAAATAGCATGATGAATGTGGAGAAAGTTTAGAAAGTTTTTCTGGAGAAATAAAATGTAAGAAAATATACGAAGAGCATGTCTTCCTGCTTAGAATAGGAAATGGCAGATTTGCATCTTGTGTATTAGAAGGTGTGAAGAATAAAATCAAAACATGTTGAACTGTGTGTACTTTTAACATATAGAAAAGAGCTATACTGTTGAAGAAATGTAGAGAATCAAAAAAAAAAAAAAAGACAACTTGGCATCTTTTCTTGTGTGGGAAGGAAGTCTTTCTTTCATTAAAACTGACCTAACACTCTTTAGAAAATCACAATGTCACCTTTAATCATGGTGCATTCATGTGGGGCTAACCCTTTCACTTCGAGGATTTAACTGAGTCTGTGTTTTGTCATTTTCAGTATGATACAGCCTTTAGCAGCAAATGCATCTCAAGGGTTTGTTTTTTGTGGGCTTTTTGGGGGGATGTAAATTGTAGAAGTGATGGAAAGGAGAGGGAAGCATTTAGAAAAAATATTCCCCTCTTTGTAAGAAGAAAAAGATTGTGAAACAAATCAATGTATTTTGTTTTTCTATGAAGATAATAGCAGCTTCAACTTTCTAGGGTTGTTTTCAAGATGAGTTATCATTATGAGTTAATATTAATAAGGAATTTAGAACAGTGTCTTGCACATAATGTGTGTTAAGTGCATAAATAAAAGAATTCTTAGGATGAAATCATCGAGGGTAGAAATAAACGTTAATGATAATGTGCCTCAAGATAGGTGACCAGAGGTATAATAGGAAAGTAACAAGCACCAAAACACTTATTTGTGTGATGACTTATGTTTGTTTCTTTGGAAGGAAGCTGAGCCAAGGCATTCACACAGGTCTGCAGAGGTCTTCCAGACAGAGTGTAACTCCAGATAGTTGTCTTGAATGTTGAAAAGACCTTGATCTTTTTTCCTTTGTTAGTAAGACTTCACCTCTAGTTGCTTGGTTCTAAGTGGGTACTTTAGATTTTTCTTTGAGGTCTTGGTGTTAAATTTCTTTCATCAGAATGTTCTCTAGCTTTATTATGTTGCCTACTGAATTAGTACAGTACAATTTTAAAATGCTGTCTCTTCCCTGGCTGGTGTGGCTCAGTGGATTAAGCACTGGCCTATGACCCAAAGGGTCCCTAGTTTGATTCCCAGTCAGAGAACATGCCCGGATTGTGGGCCATGTCCCCAGTTGGGGGCACATAAGAGGCAACCACACACTGGTGTTTCTCTCCCTTTCTTTCTTCCTCTCTTCCCCTCTCTCTAAAAATAATAAATAAAATCTTTTAAAAAATGGTGTCTCTTCCCAAAAAGCACATACACACACATATATTGGTGCATCACAAGAACATCCCCTAGCATGAATGCTGGACAAGTTTCTACTAAAGCTTGGATTTCTTGGTTTTCAGAATTCATTTGTCCTCCAGGGTGATTACTCAATTAAGGGCAGGAATGGTTGGATACTCTAGTTCTTTCTGGAGTAGGCTTGAATGTTATTTGATAATCTTACAACTCATATTTACTTTAGGCTTTACAGTTTAAAAAGCACTTTCTAGAAATTATATCACTTGATTCCCTTAACAATCCTATAATGCATCATTTTTCATATGAGTCTGTAAGATTAAATTACCTATAGCAATATCACTACTACATATAGAATTAGTGTAGTAGTGACTTACATCTAGACCTATTTTTTCCCCAGCTTACCTTCAATCCATCATTGAAGGTCTTCAAAAACAACCAACCAACCAACCAAAAAAAAATTAGGATCAATTCTAAAAATTCAAGATAGTAGCAGTTTCCTTACTCTTTTATTTTTTGATAAATATGTTTCAATCTCTTTACAGTTGCTTGAGACAAATTTGAATATTACTTAGCAACATGTTAATATCTTTAGCTTGTAATTTTTAGATCCTGTTGGAGGGGTGACAGAGTTCTAAAGATGTCCCCCTCCCACAAGACTCCCATTCTGTAGGAATTCAGTCAGTCAAACATTGACATAGGTACTGCTGTGAAGGGACTTTACAGATGAACTTAAGGTTATTAATCAGTTGACTTTATTAACTTTTTAAATTTTGCAATTACAGTTAACATAAAATATTATATTAGTTTCAGGTGTGTACCCTGGTGATTAGACATTATATTACTTACTAAGTGATCATCCAGATAAATCTTATACCCATCTGACAACATACGTAGTTATTAGAATATTATTGAGTATATTCTCTATACTGTATTTTACATCCCCATGACTGTTCAGTTACAACCAGTTTGGAATGCTTAATCCCTTCATCTTTTTAACCATTCCCCCATACCTCCCTCCTGTCCAGCAACCATCAAAATGTTCTTTGTATCTATAAGTCTGTTACTATTCTGCTTATTTGATTTTTTTGGTTTTTTAGATTCAATTGTTGATAGATATGTATTTATTGACATTTATTTTCATATTTTTAATTTTCTTTTTTCTTACTTCTTCTTCTTCAAGAAGGCCCTTTGACATTTCATGCAGTATGGTTTGGTGGTGATGCATTCCCTTAGCTTTTTCTTGTTTGGGAAGCACTCTATCTGCCCTTCAATTCTAAATGATAGTTTTGTTGGGTAGAGTAATCTTGATTGTAGGTCCTACCTTTTCATCACTTTGAATATTTCTTGTCAATGTCTTGTAGCCTGCAAAGTTTCTGTTGAGAAATCACCTGATGTCATTTAATGGGACTTCCCTTGTAGGTAAGTAACTGCTTTTCTCTTGCTGCTTTTAAGATTCTCTCTTTGTCTTTACACTTTTGCATTGCAATTAAGATGTGTCTTGGTGTGGACCACTTTGGATTAATATTGCTTTGGATTCTCTATACTCCCTGGACTTGTATGTCTATTTTCTTCACCAGGTTAGGGAAGTTTTCTGTCATTATTTTTTCAAATAGGTTTTCAATTATTTGCTCTCTCTTCTCCTTCTGGGACCCTCATGATGAAACTGTTGTTAGGCTTGAAGTTGTCCCAGATGCTCCTTACACTATTCTCTCTCTCTCTTTTTTTTTGGATTCTTTTTCTTTTTGCTGTTCTGATTGAATGTTTTTTGCTTCCTTATATTCCAAATCACTGTTTTGGTTCTTGGATTCAGCTGCTCTACTGTTAATGCCCTGTAAATTATTCTTCATTTCAGTTCATATATCTTTCACTTACGACTTTTGTATGGTTTCCATATGCTTTTTTATGTCATTGAAGTTTTCATTAAGTTCAATGAGCATCCTCAAAACTTGTGTTTTGAACTCTGCATCAAGTAGATTGCTTATTTCTATTTTGTCTAGTTCTTTTTCTGGAATTTTGTTCTGTTCTTTTATTTGGGCCATGTTTCTTTGTCTCCTCATTTTCGCAGCTTCCCCATGTTTGTTTCTATGTATTAGGTAGAATTCCTATGCCTGCCAGGCTTGGTAGAGTCACCTAATGTAGTTGGTATCCTCTAAGTTGCAGTGGCATAGCCTCCCCTTTCACCCAAGCTGGGCACTCCAGGTGCACCCCACCCCCCCCCGCCCTGTGTGGGCTGTGTTCACTCTCTTGTCATAGTTGAGCCTTGGTTGCTATTGACATGTTAATGGGAGGGATTTACCCCCAAGCAGATCAGCTGTAAAAACTGGCTGTGACCACCAATCTCTGACCACCATGGAAGATCAGATGTGCAGAGGCCTGCCCCACAGAGCAGGACTTATCTCAGTGGGGCTCTGGTGCCTTCTGAGTCTACCCCATGAGTGTGTCACTTATGGAGGTGGCTGAGCGGCGATGCTTTGATGTGGTCTTAAGTGACCCACTGGGTATGCTGGCTCTAGGGCCTCACAGGTGGTGAAGGGCAAGGTCATTAGCCTCCTGATTTCTGCCCAGGGCCACATGGTATGAGCTACAAAGTGACCTGAAGATGGATTGCTCTTGTGCTGGCTCAGATGTTCCCCAGGAGGGGCCAAGCTGCAAACCTAGTCTGCTGGTGCTGGGCCTAGGGCTGTTTAGCAAGCAGTATGGGGCATACGGAGGCCATGTTCTGCTTGTTTGAGAGATTTTAGGAACATCTGCAGCATGATCCAAGATAAGGCATTTGTAAGGAAAAGCTATTGGAAATAGCTTTGGTGACCCCGAAACTTTCTGGGGCAGCACCTCAGGGAATCACCAGAGTGGGAGGAGGGCTCAGAAAAGAGACAATGGCCTCTGCCAGCACTTCTGTCTGGAAGAAACCCTCCCCTCTAGATCTCGTCCTGATGTCAAACACTTCGGTTCCTCCCTATATGTCTCTGGTACCTTTTGAGCTACTGCCCCAGTGCTGGAGCTCAGAGGTAGTGAATCCAGGTAGGTTCATTCATGTGTCCTTTAAGAGGAACTGCCTGGGATTCCAGGAGCTCTCCATCCCCATCACCCACAATCCCTGCTGGTTTTACAGCCAGAAATTATGGGAACTGTCTTCCCAGTACTGGAACCTGGGCTGGGAGGTCTGGTTTGGGGCTTGGACCCCTAGCTCCTCAGGGAGGACCCACTGCAGCCAAGATACCCCTCCCAATTTTTATTTGCCACATATGGGTGTGGGATCAATCCATTTGCCTCTCCACCCCTCTTACCCATTTCTATATGGCTTCTTCTTTATATCTTTAGTTGTAGGACTTTGGATCACCTAGATTTCAGGTAGTTCTGAATGATGGTTTTCTGTATTTTATTTGTATTTTTGATGTGGTTGTGGGAGGCAGTAAGTGCCACATTTACCTACGTGCCATCTTGACCAGAAGCCCTAATCAGGTGACCTTAAAGTTGGGGGATTATCCTGGGTTTTCTGAGTGGGACCATTATAATCACATGAGTCTTTAAAAGCCAAAAAAAGAAGCAGAGAAAGCCAGAGGAAATCAGAGCACAATGACTCTATGTGCTAATGCTGGCTTGAAGGTGGTGGAAGCCGTGCAGGAAGGCTGAGAGAGATTCGTCCAATAGCCAGTGAGCTTGGAATAGAACCCTGAGGCCAAGGTGACAACTGCAGTCCTTATTGATGCCATTCCAGCCGTGCTGTGATAAACGTTTGGCCTACAGAACTGTGAGATAATATAATACATGAGTGTTATTTAAACTGCCAAATGTGAAATAATTTGTTATACAGCAATAGAAAGCTAATGCAAATCTGTGTATTTACAGTCTACACAATCCAAAGGAGAGTATATATTTTTCATTTACCATGTTTTTGGTCCCACTTATGCGAACGTTTTCCTGAACACTGAGATGAGGGAGTAGCAACAATCTCCTTTTATCATTGTCAAAAAGCACATGACTACAGGGGATCCTAAATGGCTTTGTCACATCTTTTCCAGAGACTTTTACTACTCTCTAAGGAGCAATAACATTGCTCTATCTTGTAAAAAAAAGAAATGGAGTCTCAACGACTTCAGGCCATGCATTTGGGTGATTCCAATAGCGATGATGTTACCCGCCAAACTGACTGCATGCTACTTCCTACACTGACCAGGGCCACACTTTCTCACCACAGGGCCTCTGTGGTCTCAAAGCACTGTTTGTTTACTTGCTTATTTGTTTCATTCTATGTGATTCTACCTGACCCCTGGCACTGGACCAAATATCCCTACTTTTTTTGTTGGAAAAAATACAGATAGTATTTAAGTCCTATTTATTGGGCATTTCGTGTGGACCATGAATTCTATTCCTAATATTATAGGTTGATTTGTGTCCTTCAAAAATTCATGCAAAAGCCCTAATCTTCATTACCTCAGCATGTAACCTTATTTCGGATAGGCTGATTGGAGATATAATTAATTAAAATGAGATAATATTGGAGTAGGGTGGACCCTCCTAGTCCATTTTTACTGATAGCCTTATAAAAAGGGAAAAGTTAGAGAAAAATACAGGCACAGTGAGAGAGCCATGTGGAAATGAAAGCAGAGATTGGGCTGATGCAGCAGGAGCCAAGGAGTGCCAAATGTTGTAAGAAAACCACCAAAACCTAGGAGAGAGGCCTGGAACAGATCTTTTCCTCATGTTCTTAGAGGAATCAGCCCTGCCAATTCCTTGATGTTGGACTTCTAGCCTCCAGAACTGTGAGACCATAAGCTTCCATGTGTAAGCCCGTAGTTTGTGGTACTTTGTTACCACAGCCATAGCAAACTAACGTGCCAGGTGGAATGGAAACCATTCCCAGCGGGACCTCATTGTAGCTGAAAGTGGCAGGGGCAACCTGTCCCACATGCTTGTGCAATATTGTAATTTTGGCCTTGGGGCAAAATTTTTCTGACACTCTCAAGGTGTTCTATAATCTGATATCACCTTTGCACCTTTTTCGGATCAAGTCCGCCTATACAATTGTATGTCCATCAGGTTCCCTGAGGGTCCACATGAAGGGACATCAAGTGACAGACCTAGGATAAGCGAATGACTCATTGATGTAAGATGGACCAAATATCTGAGAAACATTTTGTTGGTCATAAAAAATGTTAAATAAGACCACAGAATATATACTCAGAGAATTACCATAGTCTCAGGAATAAGCAAGGCAATAGGTTTTCTGATGTTAAAATCAACTCACTGGTCCTTCACATCATCATACAAATTTAGAACAGAAAAAATTCATGATTAAGCTTTTACTAATTATAATAGCTTCTTGTATCAAAAGCCAGAAATTATGAACTATATTTAATAATACTTGTCTGTCAAATAGAACGTGAATTTAATAATAAAATGTTTTTCTTATCTATGTCTTTAGCATCCTTAAAGAGATAATAACAGAGAAACAAAGGAAAAATTTAAGATTTTGGAAACATGAGATCCACATCCAATTCCTTGACTTTGTGCAGGATTTTGAGCCACTGACGTAAGCCTCCTCTGCCTGGCTCTTCACTTGTAAATGGGAGTGGATGAGCTTCCACTATATACCTCCCTAGGATATTATGATATAGTAGCTGTGGAAGTTCTTTAAGTTCTTTGAAAAATATGTTCACTCTATATTTTTCCCAAGGAAATATGAAAACTATTTCTGTATATGTGTTTGCGAAAACTCATCCATCCCTGTGGTTTCCAAGTCACCAGCTTATTGGAATCATTTTCTATCACAATTTGGTTGAAGAGAAAAGAAAGTGAGCAGGGCATGGAGGCTAGAGATGATGAAAATAGCAATGGGCCAGGCCTTTGCCAAAGCACCAAGACTGGAAAGAAAATGGGGAGGGTGCAATCTAACTATTATGAGGTTCTATATTTAGTACTAATTTTGACACTATCAATGCCATATAACATTTTGCAAAAATGCTAAGGTTGGGGTGACTTTATGCATGTACGTATGTTAATTTATGTGTGTGTGTAATATGGATACATATAAATATGTATTATATATGCTTTGAAGCTTTATAGAATGAGGTCATATATAACAAGTACTTTATCTAAAGACTGAAATAATATGGGAAAGATATACATAAGGTGGTCCAGTTTTGAAAGATTTATCTTTCAATATTTAGTCTTACATTAATTAAGTTGTATTCATAGATTCAGAGCTCTAAGAAACCCTGAAAATACAAGGTCATGATGAGAAAGTCAAGTAGGGTAACTGAGGCAGATTGATCTAAAAAAAGCTCATTGTAAAATCTTATCCATTCTTGAAGGCCTAGTTCATTTTTCTTTATAGTGTTTCTGACCTCCCATCTCCCACCTCCCATTTCTAGTGCTCCCTGCACAGAATTTATTTATTGCACTCCAATAAAGTTATCTATGGTATTAGCTCAGAAACTGCTTTCTCCCTTCCTCACACAAATTATTTTGGTGCTGCCGCCACAGCAGCGAGAGAGGCGCTGGCAGGGACTGGACCTTTGTCTCTTCTCGTCTCCACGCAGAATGTCTGGAGCTTAGAGGTGGTTGATGAACGTGTTTGAGCCCATTGACTTGTGCCTGTTTTTAGATCAAGTTCTACCTTCCGCCTCTAGTCACTTATTGTGGTTTTTTCCCTTCTGACTTCCTATTTTTAGGAGTTAGACTATTATCAAGATCCTTAGCATAAGGCCTGGCAGAGTCAGTGTCAATAAGTATACACTGAATCAGTGAATGAACTTCTACACAATCTGCTGTTTTGGAGTGTCTAGGAGCTCAGGCTCGGTGGTCCAATTTGTATTTAAACTCTATTTTGGCCATGCATTATTAGCTCTGTGATTGCAGGCAAGTCTCTCAATCTCTGTAAGCATGACCTGTAATATGGAGGTGACACTATTCTCCTGCTAAGGATAGTTGAAAACAGAAATTAGATAATTTTTTTTGATGTATAATTATCCTTATGATTTTTGTATTCTTGTTTATAGCTTCAGAATCTAGACCAATGCACCTTAATTTGACCATGGGTAACTTAGTGTTGGATAAATGGCAGGATCAATGGCAGGTTACTGGAATTTTTTAAAAGCCTTTTTTAAAGGGCAGTTTTAGGTTCACAGAAAGATCTTTTAAAGAGCAGTTTCAGCTTTGGCAAATTGAATAGAAGGCATAGAGGTTTCCGGTATGCTCGAAGCTCCCGAATGCATGGCCTCCCCCATTATCAACACCCTCACCAGAGTAGTATGCTGTTACAACAGATGAACCTACATGATACATCATATGATGGGCCGCTGGAATTTTATAATGTCCTTTTCTGCCTATTCATACTTTTCCCGCTGTACCTGTCTTAGGCTTAAAAACTGGTCATCATTTTCCCAAATCTCTTGTGAATAATGTCCAAGAAATGCAAAAAAGCCTTGTAACAAGAATCATAGAATCTTTCTTGTGAATCATACATCACTCCAGTTATTATAAGTAGGAGGGCTTAGGTGGGCTGGAATAATCAACCACTGGAAGGGCTGATTAAAGAGACTGTAGGCTGTAATTTTTAGAAACACCTTCAGAAACATACCACAGAACTGGCCTAGAAAGGCAGCTGCTGCTACCGCTCATTAAAGTGCCACCATTGCTACTGACATGGAACCAGAGAGCAGCTGACTGCTCCCAACCCATGCTGCTTCTCGTTCCACCCTACCCAGCACAACAGTCCTGTTCCACCACCTCTTTTAATTACTTTCTAAAATTAAGCCTCATGCAAGTGTGCTGATTGCAGAATTTGTCCCATGCTTGCATTTTTGCAGTAAATTTAGGTCTTTGGATTCCATGTTGGGAAGGAATGATTGGAAGAAGGCTTGAAGGAGCTGAAAGAAAGCCAGTATGCCGGAGTAAAGGGAGTGGCGGAGTGAGGCAACCCTAAGTGTAGAAGTATTGGTTTATGTGCCAGGAATTTTGCTAATCTACATAAAACACATTAGGATGAATATTCAGTCTTCCAAAGAACAGTCCTGGAAGGAAGGAAGGAAGGAAGGGAGGAAGGGAGGGAGGGAGGGAGGGAGGAAGGAAGGAAGGAAGGAAGGAAGGAAGGAAGGGAAGAAGGAAGGAAGGGAGGAAAGGAGGAAGGGAAGAAGGAAGGAAGGCAGATGGGCAGAAGGAAGAAAGGGAAAGAGGGAGGAAAGAAGGAAGGGGGAAGAGAGAGAGAGAAAAAGACAGAGAGAAGAAGGAGAAGAGCAATGGAGGGAGGGACTCTACTGGAAGGGGATTTGGAAACTGCTTACTGGAACATCAGGTAGCTCTCCTGATTTTCATTTGAGTTTCAGTTGCTTATTCCTCAGATACCCCATGAAGACAGGGGAGATGGAGTGTTTGGTTTTAAATAAAGTATAGGTGGGGATGGGAAGAGTCTGCCATGCAGAGAGGACATTTTTGGACTCAAATACTAGAGAAAACATGTTTGGATCTACTGATTTATTCAAAGAAGGGGAAGGGTCACATGAATTTTCTCTCAGAGGGGTCAGCAGATGGTCGTTGCCACCAATTCAACACCGACAGGAATCCCCAATTTGGAGTGCAATGAAGCAGGAGACTTTATTCAGTGCAAAACATCTCAATTTTGACACAACACGACTGTGAAAAAAGTATGGCTGCCGACCAGCTCTGGGACCGGGCTCCTCTCCATATAGACAGCTCTGCTCTGCCTCTCTGTGCTCACCTGCTTTGCACTGCACCTGTCTGCTCCTACTTGCAAGCCTCTACTTTGACAAGACTCTTCAGTGTTTCAGCTCAGCCAGGGAGACAGTCTTCAGTCTTCAAAGGAAAGGGAAAGCGCACTGCTGAGCTGCAGGGGACCGGTTTACACCAACTGAAGTTCCCTCCGCTAGTCTCTGATTTGTCCATCCTCATACAAATGAGGACTCCAAATCCTGGCAGTTTAATTGGTCCAAAGGTACTCTCCTGATTAGTTGGAATATAGCCTATCTGATTGGCTAGGGCTGCACAGCTCTGATTGGATGATAAGTTTCTGCCAGCTCTGATTGCAGAAACACAGCGCAGGCAGGCTGGTCAGTGTAGAGACAGGCAGTTCGTGCAGGTATAGGCGGTGCAGCACAGAGGCCTGCAGATCAACACTGGCTTCTCAGGGAAGTGCAGTTTGCTTAAGAGGTCTGTGTGCAGAGATGGCTGCTAGGCTCTGCTTTTTAAAATTTGAGCCTATTTAGCCACCAGGAAGCCTTCTTACTAGGTGTTTTATTTCCCCTCAAGGTTCACAGAGGTGTTTCTTGTCAGGGCGTGAGTTCCTGAAACTGGGTGATCATTTCATGTCCCTTCTCTAGGCCAGGTCACTCGGACTGCTAGTTACCAATAAGACAATGGGCTACCAGCCTACGATCCACATCTGTCTGACTTGCAATAAAAACATCTCTGATCATCTTTTTTTCTGAGGGAAAAGAGCATCCATCAGCAGTCTGTGAAATTGCTTTTTAAAAAATCAGATATAGGTTTTGCTTTTCTGGCCAACTCAGTGCTCCTCAGAATTTACTGAGTTCTTAAAAATGGTATCTTCTAATAAACAGTTTTATTTTACTACGATATTGAAAGTGGCATATGAACTTCTCAAATGTGAAATTTTAGCATTTTTATATAATTACAAAATAATATATACATGTATGAAAGTCAGAAAATATATGAAAGACCTGAGAAGACAACAAAATGACAGAGTAGTCTGCATTTCTTGTTATATGTATTAATAACATAATATATATTTAAGTGTATATAAAATTAATTGCATTTTTCTAAGCATTCAAATTTATTGTCTCATTTAATTCCCATGGCACCTCAATAAGTACAATTATTCTTTCCATTTCACAGATGAGGAAAATGAGGCTTAGAGAGATTAAATGACCAAATTTATACAGAAAGTTACGGGACTGAATTTGAACCAGGTAGTGTGATTTGCTATTTTGTTCTTTTATCTCTGCAATGTGAGCATGTGCTATGTATGAAGATATTTAGGGTCATATTCTATATACTCCATGGAAACCTGCTCTTTTAATCAATTAGTTGTAAATATTTCCTGATAAGTATTTTTCTATGACATGATTTTCAGGTGTGACATAATTATTTCCTGTAAAGCACAATTTGTTCATTTCAAACCATGTAGATAGACATTAAAGAAATCCTTTGATCAATATCAATATTCATGAGCCTAGTGGTTTCTACAGAATACGTTTCTAGAAGGGAATTGTTTGGTCAAATGATATACCTATTTTAAAAGGCTTTTAATATATATCAAGCAAGGTGTTCTACAGAATTGTCGCAACATTTTTCTGAACCACAGGTCTGTGAATTATGGTCCATGGGTCAGATCTGGCCCATTGACTATATTTACAAATGAAGTTTTATTGCAACACATTCAGGCCCATTTGTTTATGGTTGCATTTTTGCTGCCACAGCAGAGTTGAACAGTTGTAACAGAGACCATATAACCCATAAAGCTAGAAATATTTCCTATCTAGCCTTTTATAGAAGAGATTTACAGTCCCCACTCTAAATAGTAGATGATAAAAGTACAAGTTTCCCTGCATTCCTGCTAGTCTTAGATATAAACAGAAAGACAGATAAGTGTATACATATTGATAATCATAAATTTTGTAGGCTAAATTAGTATTTCAATATAGAAAAGAAAATGTCTTATGTTTACTAGCTATTTGCCTATCTTCTTTTGTATCCATTATCATTTTTTTTACTATTTCACCTTATTTAATTTTTTGCCATTTTGTTTGTTGAGCTCTTCATAAATTAAAGATATATTATATATATATATATATATCTTTATTTTCCTGAAAGGTGTATATATATGCACCTTTGATTCATCTGTTTCTTATTTATAATAACTCTTGATATTTAAAATGTTTAATTATTTTGCAGTGAAATGTACCAATGTTTTAATTTAAGTTTTCTTTTTTTTTTTTCAATTAAGTTCTACTTAGGACCTCTGTTTTTCTTTGTGCTTTGTGCACATTCAAATGTGTTTTCCACTTGGCTCTTTTATAGTTTACTTATTTATTTTCCATTCATTGCTGTCATTTCTTTAATTTGTCTGGACTCTATTTTGAATGGGGCCATAAAGTGAGGAACTAGTTTAAAATATCTAGATGGTTAGGCAATTATTCTAGCATCATTTATGAGACAATCTTCTTGTGCTACTGATTCAGAATTTCAATGTTGTAATATACTGAATTCTGATTTACCTTAATGTCTACTTCTGGCTTGTATGGTAGTCCACTCATACTGTCTATTCTCATGTTTCCCGCTAAATTTGGACTCAGTTTTAACTGATGAAAAATTCCTTCATTGCTTTCATACAATTCTTGACTCTTCAACTATATTTATTATTTTAGCTGAATGAACTTTAGAATCACTTTTGGAGTTTTTAAAAAATCCATCAGGATTTAAGTTGAGATTCATTAGAACAATGCATTAATTTGAGAACAAATGAAATATTTACTGTATTGTCTTTCCATTTACTCAGGTTCCTTTTATGTTTCTGAGAACTATTTCGTAGTTTAAACAATATAGACCTTGCATACATTTTGAAATATTTATTTCTACATATGCTAAATTTTCTTGTTTTAATAAACTCATCCATAACATTTCTTAATGGATTTTTTTTTTTGTATTTAAATAGCTATTATTTTTCTAACAGGTCACATTTGTGTATTTTCTTACTATTTTAAAGTTATCCCTCGACTCATTTGTGTTTTCTAGGTGAATAATGTTTCAAATTATTATCCTTCTGACTTATTTTTTTAATTGTGTCAGTTGGACATTTCAGATAGTGTCAGGCAATGGCAGTAGCTCTATGTGTCTTATCTGTGTCTTGTTCCTCATGTTAGAGTAATTCTGTACAGACTGACAGCTGTCAGAGGGAGGGGTTTGGGTGGCTGAGTGAAAAAAGTGAAGGGGTTAAGCAAACAACTCATAGACACAGACAACTGTGTGGGGATGACCAGAGGGAAAGGGGTGTGTGAGAAGGTAGAAGAGGGTAAAGGTGGGGCTGGGGAATGGTGATGGAAGGAGACTTGACTGGGGTGGTAAACGCACAATACAATATACAGGTGATGTATTATAGAATTGTACACTTGAAACCTGTATGATTTTATTAACCAATGTCACCCCAATAAACTCAAAGAAAATTTTAAAAATAAAGTAATTCTGCAAGTTTTTCTGTTGTATATGAGGTTGTCCTCTGAGTTAAAACATGTTTTCTGCATCATGTTAAGGACGTATGCTGCTCTTCCTATTTAATAAGGGATTTATTTGTTTAAAAAACAGGAGTATCTGTTAAAAATTAACAAATGACTTTAGACATCTCAATCCAGGTTTTTAGTTTGAACTTTTTGACATATTTATAGGGCATATATGAATAAGTCCCTCATATTAAATCATCTTTACTTCATGATATAAGTTTTACTTGCCATGGAATGTCATTCTTTTAATATAGTGCTGAATTTGGCTTAATAGCATTTTATTCACTATTTTTATGACTAGATAGTCATAAAATGGTGGCAGTGGACTCTGGTTTTATTTTTTATCTTTTAAAGGTATTTTTATTAAGTTTCTACTAGTTTGATAAAATAAGCTCAGATTACAGCATGAATTTTGTTGTTGTGGCAAGAACGTTTAACAGTGGATCTACCCTCTTGAATTTTAAGTTTATAATGCAGTATTGTGAGCTATAGTTATGATGTTGTATAGCAGAGTCTAAAACTTAAACATTTTGCCTAACTGAATCATTATACCCATTGAGTAGCAACCCTTATTTTCTTTACCCCCAGCATCTGCCACCTCCTATTCTATGACTTTGGCTATTTTAGATACCTCATATAAGTGGAATCAGACACTATTTGTCTTTCTGCGGCTGGCTCATTTCACTTAGCGTAGTGCCAGGATCCATCCATCTTGTCACACTGGGCAAGATTTCCTTCTTTTAAAAGACTAAATAATATTCCATTATATGTTTATACCATATTTTCTTCATTCATCCATCAATGGAAATTTAGGTTGTTTCTAAGTCTTGGCTATTGTGAATAATGCTGCAATAAACGTGGAAGTTCAAATATCTCTTTGAGGTCCTTATTGCAATTCTTTTGGATGAATATCCAGAAGAGGGATTGCTGGATCATATGGTAGTTCTTTTTTAAATTTTTTGTGGGACCTCCACACTGTTTTTCATATTGACAGTACCATTTTACATTTCCACCAACAGTGTGCGACGGTTATCCACATCCTCCCCAACACTTCACTTTAAAAACAAACATATATAACAGGTGTGATTTGATATCTCATCATGGTTTGATTTGCATTTCCCTGATGATTAGTGAGGTTGGCCACTTTTATGCCTTCTTTGGAGAAAGTGTTATTTAAGGCTTTTCCTTACTTTTTAAAATAAAGATTCTGGAACAGTTAGTTTAAGTAGCATGACAGTGACCTTGAAGTTTAGCAAAAATTACTAATAAATTCCATGAATCTAGTGATTTTTATGATTGCGAGTAATACTTTTAAATTGTTTTCTTCTGGTTAGTGATTTCTTTCCATTTTTAAAAAAAGTTTTGGATAAATTTTAAAAGTATACTCAATCAGAATGTGATGAACTTCCTGGATGCACGGCTTGAAGAAGAGAGGACTTGTGTGCACATAAACTTTTCCTTAATTTTTTTGTTTTCAAAAACACCTTCTTGCTCTCAGAGTTCCTGGAATCTGCCGATTCAGATATCCTCTGCTTTACTCTCTGCAGAGGTAAACCCCTGGTCTTCTGCTGGGTGGGAGAGGAGGAATTCGTGGGCTCCAACTGGAGAAGGAAACTATGGATTTGCTTCTTAGGCAGTCTTTTATAGCAACTTTTTTTTTAGAATTGTCTTCAGCAGTAGCTGGTGCTGCCAATGACTGGGACTTTTGGGGGATTCAGTAGCATAAGCTAGCTGGCTCTTTGGACCTGTTAAGTTAATTACTATTAAACCATCTACTTCCTTGTTTCCCAAGTTCTGGTACTTCTGCTGATTTTTTTTATCCTTGTGGATTTTCTTACAATCCTTTGTATTTCTTTGGCGTCAGTTTTTATTTCTCCTTTTTCATTTCTGATTTTATTTATTTGGGTCCTTTCTCTTTTTTTCTTGATGAGTCTGGGTAATGGTTTGTCAATCTTATTTATGTTTTCAAAGAATAAGCTCTTGGAGTCATTGAACTTTTTAATATATATATAATATATAGAGATATAATATAATATATAAATATATAATATAATATATAATATATATGATAAAATATATATGATATTATATATAAATATATATATATATATTTGGACTCTATTTCATTTATTTTATTATTTCCTTCCTTCTACTTTGGGTTTTATTTGTTTTCTTTTTTGAGTTCCTTTTAGTTTACAGTTAGATAATTTATTTGAGTTTTTTTCCTTTTTTAAAAGATTTTATTTATTCATTTTTAGAGAGGGGGGAAGAGAAAGAGAGAGGGAGAGAAATATCAATGTGTGGTTGCCTGTCGTGCATCCCATGCTGGGGACCTGGCCCGCAACCCAGGCATGTGCCCTGACTGGGAATCGAACTGGTGACCCTTTCGTTCTCAGCCCATGCTCAGTCCACTGAGCCACACCAGCCAGGGCCTATTTGAGGTTTTTGTTTGTTTGTTTTATTTTTTGTTTTGTTTTGTTTTGAGATAGGTCTGCAATGCTGTGAATTTCCCTCTTAGGATTGTTTTCTGAGTGTCCCACAGATTGTGGATTCTTGTGTCCTCATTTTCATTTGTTTCAAGGCATCTTTTGATTTCTTCCTTGCTCTCATTGTTGATCCATTTGTTGTTTAATAATGTGTTATTTACCTTCCATATCTTTGTGTGTTTTTCAGTGTTCTTCTTGTGATGGATTTCTAGTTTCATAGCATTGTGGTCAGAGAAGGTGTTTGATATAATTTCAATCTTCTTAAATTTGTTGAGACTTGTTTTGTGTGTTAACATGTGGTCTATCCTAGAAAATGTTCCATGTGCTCTTGAAAAGTACGTATATTCAGCTGCTGTTGGGTAAAATGCTCTGATATAGCAATTAAATCCATTTGAACTAGTATGTTGTTTAATATGATCTAGTGTGTATGTCTCCTTGTTGATTTTGTCTGGAAGATCTATCCATTGAAGTCAATGGGGTATTAAAATCCCCAACTATGACTGTATTTCTGTCGATCTCTCTCCTTATGTGCATAGACTTTGCTTTACAATTTAGGTGCTCCTATGTTTGGTGTGTAAATGTTTACTGGGGTTATATCCTCTAGTTGGACTATTCCCTTTAACGTTATGTAGTGTCCTTCTTTGTCTCTTACTATAGCCTTGGTTTTAAACTTTATGTTGTCAGATATAAGTACTGCTATCCCCCTTTTTTTCTTATCCATTTGCATGAAATATTTTTTCCATTTTTTTTACTTTTGTCATGTGTATTGTTCAATCTGAGCTTGGACTCTTGGAGGCAGCATATATGTGGATCTTGCTTTCTTATCCATTCAGCTACCCTATGTGTTTTTGTTGGAAGATTTAGCCATTTACATTTAAGGTGATTATTGATAGATACATATATAGTGCCTTTTTAATGTTAGACTGTTTTCCCTCTGTTTTTTTCTTTCTCTTTTTCTTCATATTAAAGCAAGCCCTTTAACATTTGTTGCAGTATTGGTTTGGTGTTAAAAAACTCCTTTAGCTTTTTCATGCCTGGGAAGCTCCTTATTTCTCCCTGAATTTTAAATGATAGCCTTGCTGGGTAAAGTAACCTTTGTTGTAGGTCCTTGCTTTTTCATCACCTTGAATATTTCACACCACTCCTTTCTGGCCTGTAATGTTTCTGTTGATTAATCAGATAACAGTCTAATTAGTGCTGTCTTGTGTGTAACTACCTGCTTTTCTACTGCAGCTTTTAAGAGTCTCTCCTTGTCTTTAAGTCTTGTCATTTTACTTATGATGTGTCTCCATGTAGGCCTCCTTGGGTC
This sequence comes from Anoura caudifer, assembly GCA_004027475.1. Classification (NCBI taxonomy): domain Eukaryota; kingdom Metazoa; phylum Chordata; class Mammalia; order Chiroptera; family Phyllostomidae; genus Anoura; species Anoura caudifer. Next base: position 42,150 of record PVKU01008302.1, read on the forward strand.
CAATTTGTTTGGGATTCTCTGAGTTTCCTAGACTTATGTGTCTTTTTCCTTCACCATTTTAGAGGAGTTTTCGTCGTTATTTTATTCAAATAGGTTCTCAATCCCTTGCTCACTCTCTTCTTATTCCAGTATTCCCATGATGCAGATATTGTTCTACTTCATGTTGTCCAAAATGTCCCTTAAGCTCCCCTCATTTTTATAAATTCCTTTTTCTTTTTGCTGCTTTGCCTGGGTGCTTTTTTCTACCTTGTCTTCCACATCACTGATTTGATCCTCTGCTTCATTTAACCTAGTGTTTATTCCTTCCAGTCTATTGTTTATTTCAGATATTGCATTCTTTATCTCTGGTCCTTTTTTGTGGTTTCTGTGTCTTTTTCATGCTTTTGAGTATCATTATAATTATTACTCTAAACTTTCTAGCTGATAAATTTTTTGTCTCTGTTTCATCTAGTTCTTCTTCTGGAGAATATTCCTGTTCTTTCATTTGGGGTCTGTTTCTTTGTTTCCCAATTTTGGCTGCTTCTTTATACGTTCTGCCATAGTCATTCAACTAATCACTGTTGACCTGATCAGCTGTTCAACAAATCAAGCTGTAATCAGCATTGTGGCTTAAGCTCCACAGGGTGGGGAAGAGTAATTCCTGCAAGTGGGGCTATTGCTTCCCCTCAGGCTGATGCCACTTGGAGAGGAGTATTCTGCCTGAGAGAGATGCTTCTGCAGTGTGGGGAGTGACTCATCACAGGGAACCTGGTGGCTGTTCCTTCAGTTCTATCCCTAGAGCCACCAGCCCCAGAGTCTCTGGTCCACTCTCTTTCATTTGCAGCCAGTGTAAGTGGCTGCAAATGAAATTTTCTGTGTTGGCCCCTTAAGAGGCTCTCTGCGTCTCTAGCAGAAACCCTGGTGCTTTTCATAGCTGGATATTATCTGGGTTCTTTTCTAGCTCTGGTGCTGGGGGAACCCATCTTGGGGTTTAGACACCACACTTCTCAGTTGGAACCCCCAGCTGCTGAAATATCCCTCTGACACTTCGGCTGCTACCTGTGAGAGCCCATCCAGCCTTCTTGTGTCTCCATACTTCCTCCTAGTCACATTTTGGTGACGTGGTTTCTTCTGTCTGTCCATGGTTATAACCTTCTCTCCATCTAGTGTCTGTCTTTGTGGACTTACACTGTTTAAAAATCACATCTAGTTAGATTTTGAGAGGCAATGAGGCTACCCAAATTATTTACTTCCCTATTTTTGGTTGTCTGCTTTATTTCAACTTTTATATTAAGAAATTTTAAGTCAATGGAACGTTCCAAGAACATTAACTCTAGATTTATCAATTGTTAACATTTTTAGCATGTTTGCTTTATCTCTCTATGTATCTGTTGTATGTTATTGTTATTTTCTCATGATCAGTTAAAGAGTAAATTGCAGATGCCATGATCCTTTACTCTTAAGAATTTCAGTATCTATTTAGTAAAATGAGACATTCTCTCCCATATATAATATAATTATAATAGTCAGGATATTTGGCATTGTTACAACATTGATAGGATGTTATCTAAAAGTCTAGATGCAAACTTTGTCAGTGGTTCCAGCAGTGTCCCTTATAGCAACCCAGGTTCTTATTACATTGTATCTAGTTGTCATGTTGCTTTAATTTTCTTTAATGTGAAACAGTTACTTTTATCTAGAAAGCTTCCTTAGTCATTTTTTTGCCTTTCATTTATCTGACTGATTCCTCATGAATAATTCAGGCTAGCATTTCTGTGAAGAATGCTACATAAGAGATACCATGTCCTCTTGCTCATCACATCTAGGGTTGTATGCTGTCAATTTTTCCCATTATTGGTGACATTAAATTTGACCACTGCTGTAGATTGAGCTGTGTTCCTTCCAAATTCATACATTGAAGTCTTAGCATCCAATGTGATTATGTTTGAAGATGGGGACTTTAAGGAAGTAATTAAGGGTAAACAAGGTCAGAAGAGTGGGGCCCTGATTCTATAGGACTGATGTTCTTAGAAGAAGAGGAAGAGATACCAGGAGTGTATGTGTATAGAGGGAAGGCCACGGAAACACACAACAAGAAGGTCATGGTCTGCAGGCGAAGGAGAGAAACTGCACTAGAAATCAGCCCTGCTGGCACTTTGATCTTTGACTTCTAGCCTCTAGAACTGTGAGAATATAAATTTCTGGTGTTTAATCCACTGAGTCCATGGTATTATGTTATAGCAGCCCTAGAAAATTAATAAAATCAACTAGTTAAGGTACTGTCTGCAAGAAATTTAGGAAATCAAGGAAATCTTATTCCCCTTTGCAATCAGCAAGTAACATTTGGGGAGATACTTTGAGATTGTATAAAAAACTTATTACTCAACAAACTTTCTCTAAATAGCATCACCATTCATTGATGATTTTCAGGTGAGACAATTATTGATATGGTGGTTGCAAATGGTGATTTTATAACTCTATCATTACTCTACCTTTAAATTTGCAACTTATATTGACCTTGTTATCTATTTATTCAGCATAATCTTCTGCATATTTATTTTAATTAAATTCATAATACTTTTTACTGGCATTATTCTTTCGGATGATCAGTTGTCCTAGGTCTAGCCTGTGTCAGGCTGACTCCTTACTTTCTGGCACACAAGGTGTTTATTCCTGCTTTGTACCTGAAATTTCTTACTTCACATCTCGAACTAGTTATTTCTCCAAGAACTTATATTCCTCTTAATGGGGTACTGAGTATGCATATTACTCCTCAGGTTTCATTGTTTCTATGCCCATTCAGGAGACAGTGCCAGGAAATATGTACCTGTGTGTGTGTGTGTGTGTGTGTCTGTGTGTAGTATATATTCTTTAAAAATAATGACTTTATACCAATACCACAAATTCCAACACAGTACCATACAATTTGTTCATCATTTCAATTTGTATTTTTGTATTTTTCTTTTTATTGCTCTATTTGTCAATAAAAAATCAGGTGAAGTTCAGCTGAGATCAAAGAGGTAAAAGAAATAGCTGGAGTTTTGAGGAAAAAGAAATGTGAAATGTAATCGGAGAGTGAAGGAGTAAATTGTTTACAGGAATATAATAGGGTTGCGAAGTATGCCTGAGGGCTCACTTAAGGTTTGGAGGAATATATATAAAGTGGACCTAGTCTGCACGTCTGTGTGTTTTGCAAGCCAAGGCCTAGTCTCAGAACAACCCTGGAGTAAAGAGATAATTGAGTTTACTCAAATCTGAGTTCAGTCTACATGTACAATGAAGAGGTGAGTCAAGGGAGTTGAGAGTGAATGCAAGTGAGGGATTGATATGATCGTATAGAATCCCAGCTACATAAGTGGAGCAGGTGAGTAGGGAGATGGGCAGTGAAAAGTGTTACGGTAAAATGGATTGGACAGTGTAAGGAGATCAAAGGAAGTTGGCTGGAAAGATTAAAGGTGGTGATGAGAGAGGTAGATCCTTGAGATGCACAGCGGGAACTGCTGCCCGTGTTGGCAGTGTTAAAGTTTGGCCGTGGGGTGCATGGCTGGCTGAGTGGACTGTGTGGAGGAGAAAAGGAAAAGACATTGAGAGTCCGGAGTGTGGCATGGACCATCTACATGGATGCTGAAATAAGAAAGACTCACCATAGGAGCAGTGACGGAGAAACTCACGAAGTACTAACGACTGGAGGGGGGCTGAACAGAAAAGAGGGAATTTGTCCAAAGGTGCTGACAAGGAGCAAGGACACCTACCCTACCGCCAGATCCTGAAGTATGTACAGCAGTGAAGAAAGAAGTTTGCAAGTACAGTTCCCAGGGTAGCACCAGACTTCAGTTTCAGCAAAAAGTGGAGCAAATGCTCAGTTATGAGTTTGAGGATTATAATTCACTTAGGAGCTATCAGTATTTGGCTGATAATAAGCTGCAAGTTGCAGAAGTCACAGTGGGACAGTATAGGGCTCTGGGAGGGGTGGAATAACATTCGGGGTCTACAGAACCGTGTATGATGATTGCAGGTGACGAAAGGCAGCCTGGAAGGCTTGGACCGAGGATGGAAACAGGGATGGAAAGCACAGGACTAGTTCCAGTGTTTTATGGGGGGAGCAGGGAACTAAACAAAGCTTACCTTTGCATTGAAGTTCTTTAAACTCATAAAATCATGCATTTACCTTTCTGGGCGTAAAGAGAGATAGTTATAAATACAGGTGAAAATTTAACAATGAAACTGAATTTTGACAACATCAGAAAAATACTGACATTACATGTTTTTGGACAAAAGTCACGTAAGTATAGAAAAATTTTGTAACTCTTGAACATTGAGCATTAAGTCAGTACAATAGAAGTCACTTGAAATTGTCATTTCAAAGTGGATATTCCCTAACATAAAACAGAAACCTTTGTTATGATCTATTAATTATTCTTTTAAAATGCTATTGAATTATTTCATTCAAAATAACTTAATAAAGTAAAATGGAAGAACTGATATTTAGTGAAATCAGATTGTGCTGATAAAGTGAAAGAATAATAGAAAAAACAATCAAATCTGGAAACAATAGTTTTAACATTTTATTTATGGATTTAAAGAAGAATCAGTCCCCTTGAGCTTTGCCCGCCAGGAGCTCCGCTGCTCCCAGCAGCCAGAACCGAGGGGTAGTGCAGCCCCTGGTGACCCAGGGGATGGGTGTCTGTGCCTGTCTTGCAGCTGTGGGAGGCACAGAAAAAAAAGAATCAGAAGTAACATTTAGAAGAAATTTGCATTTATTTGCCTTCTCTCTCTCTCTCTCTCTCTCTTTTTTTTTTTTTAAGGAAAACCGTTTTTCTATGTCTTATGCTGTCTTTGTGATCCCGAAGTCTGATACATTTTGCATTTTGTAACACACTGTCCCATCAGCCTTCACCGTGGTGTTGAGGTCTATGGGGCCAGGCTGGGGTGTAGTGAGAGGGAAGTCTCATCCTCATCACCCATTCCGTTTAAGAATCCAGCCCTTTGCTGATCCTCCTGTATGCTATTATTAGACTTACAAGAATCCGATTGCCACCTGTGAATGCCAAATAAGCTTCCACACCGTGTTTCACGTTTTCTCTGCAGAGACAACGCACCCAGGAATCAACCAGCTTAGATGTGTGCAAATTCACACCCCTAAACTGCTGAGAAATTCTTTAGCTCTAATTTAGTAACTGTCAGAATGAGCTAGCTATATTTGCTCTCCCTGACTGACATGTAAGAGGAGTTCAAGAAGTCACTTATTTTTCATTCCATTGTTAAAAATGTGACTAAAAATAGTAATGAAATGCAGGGTTTTTGCTCCCAAGCCGAAAAGAAATCCTTGTGAGCAACACCTGCCACGCAGAGCGTGGTCATTAGCATGGAGATCCCAGCGGGCCTCCCCTGGACGGCTGGGGGCACCCGGACAGCCAGACTGGGTTAGATTATCCTCCGAGCAGGAAAGCCAGCAAGGAAAGGCTGTCCTTTAACAAAGAGGACTCACCAGCCAACATGCACGGCCTGGATAGTTTCAATGGGCCAGGGCACTCCTCTGCACAATTTTAATTCAGTCACAGCCTCCAAGATATTTCTTCTGGCATTGACATTTCCAGGGAGTAATTTGAGAGTGGAGGCATAATCAAGGAAATGAAAAATCTCTATTCCACTGCTAACTTTAGAACTGGGGAGGGGATAGATGCCAAGGCTGAAACCTCGCAGGAAGGCGGAATGTCCCAGAAGTGAGGCAGTTGCCACTTGATGAGAACAAGAGAAAAGAATGAGGAAAATGTCACCTAGCCACAGATGTCACAGAACGGATGCCAGGGCTAGGTTCGTCATGAGCCGCAACATATTACTTCAAAGCTGAGTTTAGATTTATTTCCTGGAATGCGATGTGGTCAGAATGTAGTCCAGGATTTAGGGGAATGTGTATGGAAGCAGCTAGATCTTCTAAGATTACTCATTTTCGCTTTATGACTTAGCATTTTGACAGCTCACATCAGACAACCAGACTTCAGCCGAAGTAATGGTGAGGGAAGACAGTTTGTGAAATGATGCCGAAAAGGATCAGAGGAAAGTGAGTGTAGTCTCTGAAATAAATGAGGATTTTTCAGAACAGTTATGTTGGATTCAAGCTGCTGGATTACATGTAAAAACAGCATTGAAACATTGTCCATCCCCTCCCTCGCTCCCTCCCTTCCAGCTTTTCTTCAGCTCCCTTGTCAGGAAAGTCATGATTCATACTGTTGTAGGGGTAGGTGATTCTGTGTGTGGGTCAGTCTCTGGTGTAGCATTAAATCGGGTCCTACTGGCTTCATTTTCTGATAAAGGATGAGTGTAAACACTTCATTTCCCATTCTTTCTATCTGGTCTCCTTCCAAATATGGGATAGTCTTCTATTTTCTTTCCTTTTCACCCTCTTCCACAAGCTTATTCACTTTACTTAACAAGAACTACACTGTTGTCTAAATCAATCTCTCTAAAGGAGCGTTTTTTTAAACTACAAGTCCTGACCTATTAGTGGGTCTTGAAATCAATGTTGTGGGTTTTGTTTAGAAATAAAGTAGAAGAGAATATATGATATTAGAATTCATTGCACATAGGAAGAGTCTTGTTTCAATGGAATTGGTTGGATTATATATGTATGGGTGTACTAGCATACTGTATGAAACAGATTCCTTAATGTGGGGCATAGATAAGAAAGATTGAAAAACACCACCGAGGGATGCTGTGGATTCACTGGTGGCCTCTGTGGGCATCTTCAGGGACAGCGGTCATTGTGTCCTGCAGACATGCTGTCTGGACCAGCTGAGAGGTGCTTTGTACAGATGTTTTTCTTCTGCTTCCTGGTCCTCTTGGGATTGCATTAGTTTTCCAAGCCTTGTCCTTTAGACAGTTTGATAAGCTCCTGCTGTCCTTCCAGTAAATTATTTTGCTGCCTAAGTGAACCACAGTTGAGCCGTTGTGGCTTGCAAAGGTCTCTGAGTTATGTTGTAATGTGGGAGAGTTAAATATTGATCTACCTGATACTGATGCTACAAGACTGCTGAAATGGGGAAGGCCTGTCATAACTGGTGTCACGCATCCAGACTTAATGTGGTTTACTCCCTTCCTTTTTTTCTCCCCCAGGAAGTACAAAGAAAGCCAAGTTGAGCTCACTAATTAGGGTCAAGCAGAACCTCCAATAAAGCGATAGTCTGATGATTGGTAATATCATTTAGAATTTTAATGAAATTTAATATACCACATCATTCTTAATTAATGTTCACAGAGAGCCTACTGTTATACCGGCAGTTAGAGTTGGAAGGGACTATAAAGGGTAAAATTACCAGAACAAATAGTCTCAAGTACGACAATGTGTCTCTGTGTTAATATTTCAACCAATATATTCAATATTTATAGGCTTTAGGATCTAGCAGAGTTCTAGGCTAGCACTATTTTATATACATATATTCCTTTATTTGTTTATAATGATATAATTGTGAGGCAATCTAGATATTTATCAATAGGAAATTTTACTAATCTATTGGATAGTTATCCAATTGACTATTATGCAATGAAATAAAATGTTCCTTATGTACTGACATAAAATATGTGCTGAAAAAAATTAAGTGAAAAAAAGCAAGGTACAGAACAATACATATAGTAAGCCCCATTTGGTTAAAAAAGAGAGAGAATATTATATATTTATCTGCTTGGGCATAGAGATATTTATGGAAAGAACCATAAGCAATCGATACCTTTGGCAATGGAACCTGGGGAATAGGGGAAGCTATTTTTCCTCTAACCATTGAGACATTCTGAATTTTGCATGTAAAAAAAATTAGTAAATTTAAAATAAACACCTTTTTACATGCTGATTTTTAACCCTGGCTATCTGGATTATTATCTCCTTTTGGTGTTTTATCCAATGATGAAAATTATAGATCACTGAAACTCCCCATTTAAGATAATGTGGAATTGAGGTGAGTAATTAGTCCTGATGAATACTGAAACACTTTGGACCCTGTGGCTTATGGATTTCTGGTATGAAATTTGGCTCTTGTTACTTGGACAAAGTGTGCCTTGGCATATTGTGAGTGAGCAAAAACGTCTGTTTTATTATTTTGCATGAAGTATGACCACTTGCGTTTTTACAAATGGCAGGTATTTCAAACATAACACCAGTTGTGCACAAGGGAAAAATCCCTAGTGATCAGCTCTCAATTGCTGTCATAACTCTTTGGCGCTTCTGAAACTGACCATTTAGTGATGTCCACAATAGTGTTTGGTGAGATTAAACCCTGGTAGTATCTTCTTATCAAGGCAGTGATGTGAGTATATATAATGAACAAAATTTTTATTTTATATTTATAAAATGGATGGAAATATCTGATGCAGTGTGCTGATTTTTTTAAAAGACACTGCAAACCTACAGGCAAAAAGAACATAATTTTACCATAATCTTCTAAAGAACCCAAGAGAAAGAAAATTAGATAACTTTCAATAGGCTGTGTCTGTGCATTAGTTTAATACTAAAAGACCTATGCTTCCCATCATTTCTATTTTTCCACTTTCTTTGAATTTTTTAAGTACTCAGAATAAAATAAATTCAATATGGCTATTTCTCTCTGAGCTCTTACTTAGATGATATTAGTATATTTGATCTATAAAAATATATATTGTTATATTCATAGTATATTTCAAGAACTTGAGCTGATGTTCTAAAAGGTATTGGCTAAGTTGCATTAACAATATCCTGTATTCTGCAGTTTTGTTAGTAGAGATATACTTGTCAGATAAACATAATTTTATTTTGTATGTTTATTGATTTTTATTTTTATTATATTTTATTGATTATGCTATTACAGTTGTCCCATGTTTTTCTCCCCTTTGTCCCCTCTGCCCTCTACCCCTGCTCCCACCAGCATTCCCGCACCTTAGTTCCTGTCCACATGTCATTCATATAAGTTCTTTGGCTTCTCCATTTCCCAGACTATTCTTAACCTCCCTCTATCTAATTTGTACCTACCATTTATACTTTTTATTCCCTGTACCTTTTCTCCCATTCTTCCCTCTCCTACTCCTTGCTGATAACCCTCCATGTGATCTCCATTTCTGTGATTCTGTTCCTGTTCTAGTTCTTTGCTTAGTTTGTTTTGTATTTTTTCTTTTTAAGGTTCAGTTGTTGATAGTTATTTGTTGTCATTTTACTGTACATATTTTTGATTATCTTCTTTTTCTTAGATAAGTGCCTTTAACAATTCATGTAATATGGGCTTGGTGATGATGAACTCCTTTTACTAGACCTTATCTGGGAAGCACTTTACCTGCCTTTCCATTCTGAATGAGAGCTTTGCTGGACAGAGTAAGTTTGGATGTAGGTCCTTGCCTTTCATGACTTGGAATACTTCTTGCCAGCCCCTTCTTGCCTGCAAGGATTCTTTTGAGAGCTGACAGTCTGATGGGAACTCCTCTGTAGGTAACTGTCCTTTCCTCTTGTTGCCTTTAAGTTTCTCTCCTTATCTTTAATTTTGGGTAATGTAATTATGATGTGTCTTGGGTCTAACTTCTTTGAGACTCTCTGAGCTTCCTGGACTTCCTGGAAGACTATTTCTTTGGCCAGATTGGGGAGTTCTCCTTCATTATTTTTTCAAATAAGTTTTCAATTTCTTGGTCTTCCTCTTCTCCTTCTGCCACCCCTATGATTTGGATGTTGGAAGATTTAAAGTTGTCCTGGAGGTTCCTAAGCCTCTCATTTTTTTTTTAAAGTTCTTGTTTCTTCATTCTGTTCTGATTGAATGTTTATTTTCTTCCTTTTGCTTCAAATAATTGATTTGAGTCCCAGTTTCTTTCCCTTCACTGTTGGTCCCCTGTACATTTTTCTTTATTTCACTTTTTGTAGCCTTCACTTTTTCCTCTATTTTGTGACCATACTCAACCAATTCTGTGAGCATCCTGATTACCAGTGTTTTGAACTCTGCATCTGATAGGTTGGCTATCTCTTCATCACTTAGTTCTATTTCTGGAGCTTTGATCTGTTCTTTCATTTGGGCCATATATACATATATTTTTTGTCTTGGCACAGCTGTTACACAGTAAGGGGTGGGGCCTTAGGTATCCACCAGGACGGGGAAACCCACATAGCTTTGTTGTTGTACTGTATGTGAGGGAGGGGTCAGAGAGGGAACAATGCCACTTGCTTGGCTCTCAGCTGACTTTCAGTCACGTCCCCAACTTCCGACAAGCAAATTGGGCCCTTCTAGTGCTAGTCCCCAGGTGGGTGGGTTTGTGTACATTCTAGGACCCTGTGGTTCTCTCCAGCAAACTCTCCAGTGAGGGTGGGAGCTTCTCCTGACACCACAACCCCAACAAGTTTTTACTGCCAGAGGTTTTGAGGCTTTATTTCCCCACGCTGGAACCCTGGATTGTGCAGCCTGTCTCATTCCCCAGTTCTTCCCGGTTACCTGCGCACAAATGTGGGACTGCCTGGTCCCCCAGCTGCCTGCTTACCATGCATCCTCTCCACCCAGGCTGCCCATCTTCGCTCCTCCCATTGGTCTTTATAAATGTTTCTTCTTTAACTTCTTGGTTGTCCAACTTCTATACAGTTCTCTTTCCTGGCAGTTTTGGTTATATTTTGTTTTTCAATTTGTTGTTGTCCTTCTTTTGGTTGTGTGAGGAGGCAAAGTATATCTATCTATGCCTCCATCTTGGCCAGAAGTTGAATAAATTTAAACTTTCAGGTTCAACTCCATATCTAATTCATTGTATGTATTTTAAAAGGTGTCATATTTTCCACTGACAGAACTCGCATGCCATCTGTTCGGTGAGGGGACAGTTGAAGTCATGCCAGTTGGCAGTGATAGTTATTGTTGAAGCTGAAATTTGGCACTTAATAGCCTCCCATTCTCTACTCTCGGTATTTATCCATTCATCCATTATAAATATACCTGAGCTCCAGTGGATAGGGTTAAGCTGGCCAACCATCCACAGAGAGTGAGTCCCTCTCCCTCTTTCTCTCCCCCTCTCTCTCTCACTTTGGATTGAGGTTCCAGAAGAAAGCAATAGGCAGCATAAAGCAGAGGTATTAGAAATGATGAGAATTCCAGGCTGAAGGAAACTATAGATTCTAGAGAAAATAAGAGAGAAAGGAAGAGAGAAATCCTTTGCAGGTTAACATGTCTTAACACTGAAATAGATCTTGGATTTGGAAAGAGTTTGTAAAAGCTTCAGAGATAACCTCTGCTACCAAAGTTGACATTATCTTTCACTGTCTAGCAGTTGGCCGACATTAGCAATATCAGCACTTTGGGCTAGAAATTTGGCAAGAAAGCTGATTTAATTCAGAATATAGATGTGAAGTGTTAAACAGAAACACCCTTAGGCTTTATCTGGTTATAAAATTACTTTAAATAATGCAAACAAATGAAAAATTTAAATTGGATATTGTGAATGTTATTAAAATTTCAATTTCTTCTTAATAATAATACATGCCTAGTGATGATTTTGCTGGTTCCAAGTTCTTTGTTTTTTAATTTTTTTATTATTGTTGTTCAGTTACAGTTGCTCGTCCTGCTCCCATAGTCAACCCCCAACCCACTGTCTGTGCCCATGAGTCCACTATTGATGTTCGTTGATGTGCCCCTTCCCCTTCTTTCCCCCATTACCACCCTCCCCGCTTCCCTCTGGTTACTGTCAGTTTGTTCTTTATTTCAATATCCCTGGTTATATTTTGCTTGCTTGTTTGTCTTGATGATTAGTTTCCACTTAATAGGTGAGATCATATGGTATTTGCTTTTCATTGCCTGGTTTATTTCACTTGGTATAATGCTCTCCAGTTCCATCCATGCTGTCATGAAGGGTAGGTGTTCTTTCTTTCTTTCTGCTGCATAATATTGCTACTTGGTCTCTGGCTTCCTGAAAAACTGTGCTATATAAGGCAGAGCATTATTTAAGCAGGAATATATTTAGTCCTTTCCCACTGAGATATCTATTAATACATTTTTATTTGTATTTCCAAAACGTAAACTCTCACTTGTATTATCTCATTAGAAAGAGTGGTAAGGATATATCCTTAAATTGATTAGGTATAATGACCTTAATATGAGACTAGACTTAAAGAAACAATGCAACAATTCATCAGTTACATGCATGAAACAGTGTTTTCTTCAGTTTCACTATTGGTAGTGACACACTCTTACTTCTATGATGCATATCTATACGGAGAGACATGTTAATACCTACAGAGTGGGAACTTGAGATTAAAAGCATGGGCTTTGGAACAAATTAAGTTTTTAGTTCAGATATCCACTCACTAGTTTCATTGGCTAAATAAGCTCAGTCAAGCTACTTAATCTCTGAATGTCAGTTTTCACCTGTAGTTGGGAAAAATCATTATAGCTACATGAAAGATAGAATTAAATGGATTACAAATGATTTGTATTTTTCTTCTTTGGTCAACTAATTGACTTTGCTTGTTTTTTTCTAGCATCTTAATGTTTTACTTATTGACTTATAATAATGTTTTGAATGTAATACTAATAACTCATTATTCGATTTGTTATGAAAAATTATTTCCAGTTCATAGTCTTGCATTTTGTTTATATTTTAAATGTGCAGGTTTAGAAGTTTGATGTTGGTAGAATCACCTCATTCTTCACAATTATTTCCTTCACTGTGCTTTATGTTAAGAAAGTCCTCCCTCATCTAGACAGCAGGTTCTCCCAGATACACATATTTCTTGACTTTAGGCTTCAGTTTTACATTTATTTCTTCAATTAATTTGCAATATATTTAGCATATAATGTCAAATGACATCCTAAGTGAATATTCTTCCAAAAAATAAGTCAGCTTATTCAGCAGCATTAATTGAATAATCTTCCCACTTTTTCATATTTAAAAAAAATAATATATTAAGTTCTTGTTTTGCTAGGATTGACTTCTAAACTAATTTTTTTCTGTTATACTGGTCTCTGTTAATTCTGTCCATTCTCCACTGTTTAAATTTTTCTATGTTTATAGCGGGCATTCCCACCTGGCAGGGCCAATCCTCCTTCACTAGATATTCCTGAATATCAGAATTTGGGAGGTTTTTCCTCCTGTTTTGTTAGATGTGGTTTAGAATTTGTGTGACATTTTGAATAATTATTTTCTTTTATGTTTTTCAAAAATGGTAGGTACATGTACATTGCAAAAAGAAACAATAAAATGGGAAGTAAATATGCCTCCCAAACCGGACCCCCTGGTTTTCTTATCGAGAAGAAATTACCTCAAGGTTCAAAATGCTGGTTCTGGAGACTAGCTTCAAATCACAGCTTGCAATTACTAGCTCTGTGACCTTAGGAAGATTACTTAACCTCTCTGTGCCTCAGTTTTCTCATCTGAAAAATGGGGATAATAATTGTATGTAAACATGTAAAATTGTTTTGATGATTAAGTAATATAAGTAAACCATTTAGAACAATGCCATGGTCATTATAAGTGCTCTGTAAAACTTAGTTCTTGCTATCAGTAGCAAGTTTCTTATAAACCCTGCTAGAGATAATCTATGCAGAGAAAAACACGAACTTGATTACTTTACACAAACAAGTGGAAGCAAAATGTGTACATTCTTCTGTATCTCTTTTTCTTAAAAAATAATATCATGGAGATCATGTTATATCAGTATATTTATGTATCTTTACTTTCTATTTTGAATTATTTCATAATATATCATTTTATAGATATATTATTAATTTAAATTATTGCTAATAAAGAGTTTCTAGTCTTTTGCTACTACAAACAGTGTTGCAATGAATTATTTTGATCTTTGTGTATATATACAGGTATATTTGTTGATCAATTTCTAGAGGTGAAATTGTTGGACCAAAGCACATGATCATATTAAAGAGTAATAAGCGTTTCTTACTTGACCTTCCTAGATAGTGTATTGACTTGTGCAGCCATCAGTGATGTGGGATGGATACTGTGTCAACACACTGCTGTTAACACAAAAGATTATCATGCTTGGCCTTTGCTAGTTGAGAGGTGAAAAATGGTTTTTCACAGTTTTAATTTGCATTTGTTTAACTATGATTAAGGTTAATTTATTTTCAAGTACCTTAAAAATGTTTATTTTTATTTGCATCAATGAATGTATTTTGCTTATTTTATATTGAAGTTTTAGTGTTTTCATGCAGCTCTGTAGCAGCTTTTGGGATATTAAGACTGTGTGGTAATTTATACATGTATGGCAATTATATTTTTCCCATCTGTGTATTTGTCTCAAATAGCTTATTAATTTTTATGATATAGAAGTCTAAAGTTGCTATGTGGTCAAGTTTATCAATATGCAACTTCTAGGTTTTGTTACTGGCTCCTGACTTCTCTTTTGAATCATGGGTTTGGTAGTGGGTCACATGTGTTGTTCTCTGGACTTCTCTGTGCTACTCAGAAATGAGCTGAAGAGAACCAAGAGTTAGGAAGATGTTCTAATGCTGATGGTGATTAGACCAATTTAACAGGTTTTAAGGCATTGACACAGAAGATAAAAGCATGGAGTCAGAGAGAAGAAATCGTACCTCTGTCATGGAAATAAAGCGATTGTCCTCCTGTCTAGAGGAGGGCAGCTTGGGGCACTGCACAAGCTGTAGACTGTGAGATTTAATATCTCACTTTGTCCTTCCTGGTGAGTTCTTTTGTTTGGGCAAAATAAAGTGAAATTTTGGATTCAAGAATAGACGCATTTTTTAAGGCCTTTGACGCCTATTCATTTACCATCATCCATAATTTGTAGAAATTGACCCCAGCAGAGGATGAGGGTCCCCTTTCCTACAGCTCTTGTCAAAACTTTAAAATCTCTTCCAACTCATAGCTGAAATACATAATTCTATTTATGGCATAGTTTGTATTTATTTGGTTGCTAGAGAGGTTAACATGTTTTTGTTGTATTCTTTTAGCAAATCATTATGTGCTTAAATCTTTTTTAGTTTATGAGTATTTGATTATTATTGATTTATAGTGTTCATTATATAATAAGGTTATCAATCCTTTGTCATCTAGTACACTAAATATTCAACAATTCAAAAGTTCTGGATTTTGTTAATATATATGTATGTAACATACTGAATTTTTATATATCATTTTACCATTCTGCTTTTTACATATAAATACTGCTCTAAATATATAAATATGTGTTATTTTCTTTTAGATTTTACATAAGTGTATATCAAAATGATATTAATTTGCTGTGGCGTATTATCTTGAAATTTGTTTGGAAAAATTAGTATCAGTACAGTCTCTTTGTTAGAAGTTTTATGTAAGTTTTAGAAATCCTACCCTTTTAAACTTGTATTGTGGGTCAAGGCCATTGTTGCCTCTGTAGTGTTGCTTCAGATGCTTCCTTTTATTAAGCACTTGTTTGAACAAGACTGTCATATTTTGAAGTACGCCTCTTTAGTTTCTTTGTGGATGAAATCTCTGCCGCCTTGTGCTCAATTACTTCAATTTACACAGGATGTTGAAACTGGAAGTTGCTTTGAAAGGAATTCGTTAAGTCACTGAGGATGTGTGATGCCCTTTGAAAGCAAATCATCATGTTGGAAATCCTATCACTCAATTGTTTATCTATTTCACAAAACATGCTTTACTGATCAATTTCCAGTAATTTTCCTGGGTTCTTTTTGATATTCGCCTCCAGGTTCCAAGGGTCAGTTTGTCAAACGTAACAGCAAGTGCAATCACTGCTAACACCCAACATGTACCACTACCTGCACGGTGCCAGGCAGTGTTCCAAGTACGGTCAGTACGGTGGCCTTTCATTCTCGCTAAAACTCTGTAAAGTAAATCATATTATTACCCCCATCGTACAAATTAGGGAATTCAGGCACAGAGAGGGTAACCGAAGGGAATCCAAAACAGTTGTATTTTTATGTAAAACCTCCAGGCTTGCTAATGCTGGCAACTAGCTCAAATGCATTTTAAATACTGTGTGAGTCAACAGAATGCAGGCCGAAGATCCAACCGACAGCGGCATGCCGATTGCAGCTCTTGGCTACGCCTTTGCCACTCCAGACTTAGAGGGTTCCTTGCTGATTTACATCTTGCAGGTTCTCCTGGCTTTGCTCACACTGCTACCTTTTCTGGATTGTTCCATGGGCCATTTATCATACTCTGATATCTACATTTATTAAGTCGGACTGGTTCAGTTGTTTCTTCTCACATTTCTGCAAGTAATGTAAAAAATAAATAGCATATCTGAAAGAGCAAGGGGAGGGTGAAGTGCTGTGAGCCATTGAAGTACACTGAAATAGAAAAACTTTTGAAGGTGAGTTCAGGAAAATGAAAATAGTTTTCAGATGAATCAGGCAATCCTATAGAAACCTGTCCCTTGCTTCTTATCTTCCTCAGAGGTTCTATGAACCTATGTACTGCAGGGCTCTATCTTGTTAGTGAAGTGCGCGTCTGCTGGAGAGTTACGTTATCTCTCATCCCCCCCCTCCTGCCCCATCCAAAATCTCCTTTTAGAATTTGAAAATTCCTCATTTGAAATTCCTTCGCCATGCTTCTTCTTGTGTGACATTGGTCACATTTATGCTCTTTCTTTTTTCCTTTTTTTTTTTTTTTGCATATATGCTAGTGGTGCCAGTCTTCACGTTTCAGCTGTAATTGAATTGGGATATTTAATTTGCATCCTTAAGCATGTCAGTTTTACGCCATCTTGCTCACAACACCCCGCAGAGAAATCAGCTCCAGCAGTTCCCTCCTCTCCAAGCTGACACGGTTGAAATACTGTGCAGGCAAGGGATGCTTTTATTCTAGAAACAGAGAGAAACTTCCTGAACTGAAGGGCTGGCGTGTGACCTGCAAAACCAAAAATGAGACTGACTAAACTGGGACACGTCTGCCTCTTCCTGTTGCACTAAAATAGAAGGCATTCAGCTGACTCCTCTCCTAGTCTGGTGTCTGAGCGCTCCTGAGATAAGGGCTCCGTAATGACAGGGAGTAAAATCTAAACAATCGCCAGCAGTTTTAAAAACTTACTTATGGAATTTCTTTGAAGATATAACTGATGCTGCATTATAATTTTCTAAAAGAGACTATGATTGAAAATTTATTCTGTTCGCAGTTGAAAAAATTTTCACCCTCAATTTTTGTAAGATACTTTTTGAATCATGCATAATGCCAAGCAACCAGATATGTAATTAAAAATACATTTTCTGTATTTTTCTAAACTATACATTTATATTTGTCTCATACTTGAAAACAGACTTTTAAGGCCAAAGGAAAACAGTTGGAGTGAAGTAGAAAGGAGGATGTTGAAGCTTTGACTGCTGTCGTCTATGGGACTGTACAAACAGCCAGATGATGGCTCGCCTGTGAGCGAAGTATGAGTTTTACGTTTTTAAGTAGATGAAAAAATAAAAAAAGAATATTTTGTGATATGTAAAAGTTATATAAAATTTAAATTGCAGTGTCCATAGATTTATTGGAATTATGTGTAATCTATGGCTGTTCTCATGTTACAATGGCCAAGTTCAATAGTTGCAAAAGTTACCGTATGGCTAAATCTATAATATTTACCATCTGGCCCTTTACAAAAATAAGCTTGTTGACCTCTAAATTGCAGTAATAATTTTTTACCATAATATTTTATTCTGAATTTACAAAAATCAGTGCATTTTATGGATTACCAACTTACTCTTCTAGTTCACCTAGAATTTCTCCTTCCAAATCATTAATCTGCATATATTTGCTCTGCAAAAGCTTTTTTCAGTCTTGTCTTAACTTTATTGAGTCAAGCCCTTTATCCCTATTTGTCTATATTTGTGCAGAAAAAATCTTGAAGCTGCACCCAGACTTTAGCAAAGTGTAAACTGAGGTGACATCACTCTGTGGTCCAGATCATATATGAATTTGATTCATTTAATTTCAATGATATGAAAATTTCACATCTTCAAGATCAGAAACTGGTCAAGAGTTTTAATCTCCACTTATTACTCATTAAATAACTGCTTAAATCATACCTAGATATTCCACCCTGCCCTCCACGTTCTCGGTCTTCTGTCTGGAGCTATAAAACTGAACAATCCTAGATCTCAGTCTGGTTGAGACTGTGGCTGGGTCATGGAATACAGTGACTACTGAGAATCGGAGAATTACAGGCTCTCAGCTCCAGCAACTGGAGATGATGTCCTGGTTTTCTCATGTCAGGGGCTAAAAGGGCTGATCCTACTAATTCCTATAAGGAGGCATTGTTTTAAGTGAATCCTTAAACTAATAAGAGGGAGATTAGCCAACAAGGGCCTGGGAAATGAAACTTTAGGCAAGAAAATTTAGTTGTATTAGTCTTCCTTGCTTAGTGTAAGCATGCAAATTATCTCACAGGAAAAAAATGGGTGTAGTAGTAGTTGGCATACCCTGTTTTAAAATAATGGCTATATGTTTACTAATGTTATTTATTATAATAAGAATAAAATTATTATATAGCAGGGTGGTTTGGGATTTTCTTTAAAATTTCCCATAGCAATATGGCAAAATCTATTCAGATTCTACGTTCAGCTTTTATTATGCTCCCTAACTCTGCCAGGCAGAATTAGTTACTTATCTTTTATGCTCCCTACAATTATTTATAATAGTTAATGTATTGTATTATAATTTATATTTTTGTCTCCTCAAAGGAACCATGATCTTCTAAAAGAATATATGGTATATTTTTTCAAATAAAAGGGCCCCACCAAAAATGTTAATAATGATTAACTTTATATAGTGAGATTATTTGTTATCTTTTAAAAGAAATTTTTTGTTTCTGTTTATTTAAATTTTCTAATCTTTCTAACATTGTGTCATTTTTTAGCAAGTATGTATTTTGGGCAGTTATTGTTCTAGGGATGAGGTAATACGTAGGGAACAAAATAGAGCAAAATTCCTGTTTCCATGGAACTTACATTCTCGTGGGAGGAGACATACCAAAAATGTAAAGTATGGAAAAAAGAATACGAGGAAGAGGAAAATGAGGAGGAGGAAGAGAGAAATAAAGGAAGAAGAAATAAGAACGGTAATGATAAAGAGTGATCAATAATTGCTGAAGTTCATTTGGAGCTAAAAGCAAGATAAAGGATAAAAAATCTTGTTAAAGAGAGAAGACTGTGTGGAAGATGTAAGCATAGTTGTGTGCCAGGGATTCCATAAGCATCCTTTCTGGCAGTGAAAACTTCTTTTCAGAAAAAAGTACAATGGAAACCTCACCTCCATGATGTGTGAAGCCTGTCTGCTCTTGTGGATAGTGGTGATGGACAGGGCTGAGATGCAGCCCTAACCTCCCAGTCTCCTCCTGGCCACTCCACTAACTGCGGTTGCCCCTACAGAAACCTCAAGAAGACTATTATTTTTATATTTACCAGAGATGGTGGTGGAATATATATATGTATGTATGTGTGTATATATATATCCCCATATGTTTGTATATATGGTATGAAAGAGGGGATATTAATGGATCAAATTATTGATCAAGGTAGGTCAGGAAGTTTAGAACACAACTTTGATGAGGAGGCAGAACCTAGTTCTTTGGCAGGAAGAAATAAATGTGACTAAGTGGTAAGTCTGCAGAAATGTTAGGATGATGGCAATGGTGGATTGGAGTCATTTTAGCCCTATTCCCCAACCTCCAGAATTATCACAAAAACCACCACAATCATCATCATCATCATCATCATCATCATCATCATCTTTAAGATGAGGAATTGCCTTTTATTAATATTATGTAAAATGAGAATAAATTATGTTTAGAAACTTTTATATTTATTGCTCCACCACAATGTGATGTAATAAAACTAATGTGCTTGCTTGCAGATGCAGTTTCAAAGCTTGGTCCTTACTTTTGAAACTAAGTCTCTTTCAGCCACTCCTGCTTAGTAGTCAAAAGAAGTGGGAAAAGGGAAGTCACACCGGATGGCTTCCTTTTTCTTAAGGAAGTTCAATATTGGCTCACAGGTTAAGATTTGTGAGCTTGGTAAAAGCTACCTGGAGTAGCAATGAAAGGTATCACATAAATAAAATGAATTTGAATAATGTTGCTCATAAGTATTCTTCACTCTATCATGTACAGCTACTTTTTAAACTCATTTTCTTCCTTATCAATAGTAATAAGTAATCATCTTTGTTACTCCCTATAAATTCAATCTAAAATTATAATTTAACTTTAATCTTGAGCTATTGCTATTATTATTGTTTGTGGTATTTTTATTTGTACACATGACTATTAACTTACAACAGCAGCAAAAGTATGCAGGATGGAACCACCTGGATAAACACGAGAGTTCTGATGAAGGAAAATTTCAAATACAGGTTGGCGATTATTGGGTTTCTTTAATACACTGAGAAGTCAAGAGTTGAATGTGACAAAATATTTAATGTTCTAGGTAGGCTATTGCTGTTCGAATTGATCCTGTACTGGGATCAGGATGATAAACTATTTATTACCTGTCCATCCAAGGAAGATAATTGTTAAATCTAATGATTTCTCTAGGGAAAGATAGGATGACAATTCTTAGGTGAAATTAATGCTCCTCCTTCGACGCAGGTCTGGGACTAGAAATTTAGTGGTTGTGACAGCTTGTTTGCTGGAGAATGCTGCTTATTAGCCCTCAAGCCAGAAAGTCATTGAAAGGACCAGGTAACATTGGAGTTGTATTTTTTCATTCAGTGAGAGAGAGAATTTAACCACTTCCGTTTGGCGAAAGGACAATGTGATTTTGTCAACTGTAAAAAAAAAAAAAAATAGTTAAGCCTAAAATAAGAGGAAAACCAAATATAACAATAAGGTTCATTTATATAAAATCCCCTGCTATTCAGAGTTATACACCAGCCTTTCTCACCTCTTGGTTATTGCTTTCCTCATTCCTGGTGAGGCAGGCACCCTCTGTGGCCCAGAGAGCAGGAATCCCTCATGGAAATGCTTACCTTTAGAACTGCCTTTCCCAGGAAACTTCTAGACCTGCTCTGCTTTCGCCCTTATCACGATCATCAGACTTTCTCTCACATGATGTCATTCTGGGTGCCATGGGCTGAATTGTGTCTGCCCTCCCCAAGTTCGTCTGTTGAGATCCTAACCCCCAGTACCTCAGAATGTGACCTTGCATGGAAAAAAGGATCCTTGCAGGCAGGGAAGTCAAAATAAGATCACTAGGGCGGGCCTTAATCCATTATGACTGTGTCCTTGTAAACAGGGGAAATTTGGACACAGAGACAAAGGCATGAAGAACATAATGTGAAGATGATGAAAGAGAGTGAGTGATGCATGTCTAAGCAAAACAAAATAAAACAAAACAAAAAAACACCCCCAAATTGCCAGCAAACCACCAGAAACTGGGAAAGAAGCATGAAACAGAGTCTCCTTCTCCGCCCTCAGAAGGAATAATCCTGCTGACACCTTGCTCTCAGACTTCTAGCTTCTAGAACTGTGAGATAATACTTCTCTGCTGTTTAAGCCCCACCGTTTGTGGTATTTGTTATAGCAGCCCTAGCCAACTAATACACTAAGGAAATGAATTCTGAAAAATAATGTGAACATGTAACAAAGGCATTACTCACTACTATCCCAGATCTTTCACAGTTCTTGACAACTGGAGACATCATATATACATGAAGGTGGGGGTTCAAGGGGGAGTAGAAAATAGAAAATACAGTTGAAAGTCTGTAAGAGCAATTTCATCCCCCAGGTCACCGCTACCACCTCACACAGGTATGCAGTATCCCAGCTAAAAATAGAAGACTTAGTATCCAGGCAGTTGACCCACAGAAGGTCTGGATTAAAGGACAGAAAGTACAGCTGATGACAGGGATGAGGCACTATACTAAAAATTTGAAGAATAAGTAAAAGTATATGTATTGAATGGTGAGAAAACTCCATTTCTGCCAAAATTCTTTCCTTCCTCAGCTCTCAGAAACCAGGCACTTGGTATACATCTCCTCTCAGACAAGAGACTGCAGAGTTCTCTTTGGAATCTGTTCATCCCAAGAGAAGATGCCTACAGTTTCTTATGCTTTTTGTACAGTTATAATTTCTAGACCCAATGAAATGGCTAAGTTCCTAACATTATAGTAAAGTTCTTAAATAATTCCAAGGAATTCCAAGTAGCTCTTTAGGACTCCCTTCTTGGGTTAATGGGAAATAAAGGATCATCAGACATTTGAGGAAAAACCTCTGATAAGAAAAGCAAGAGACCAAAAGGAAAACAAAATCAGAAAAACAGAACTTGTAAAACAAACTCCAGATTTAATACAGGGACAGGTGGATACATCAACAAATTCTACACTATCCAGAGAAAGATCTTAGAAAATGTTGCTTTTGTTAGAAAGCACACTCAGAAATTTAAAACATGGTAGCAGAAATAAAACAAAATTCATAGAGAACATTGAAGACATTTTTCAAAAAGTAGGAACAAAGGACAAAGTGGGAACAAACAAGATGGAAAACAGAAGAGAATAGATTTTTTAAAAAAATCAGAGGATGAATGCAGGGTGTCTAATACTTGACAGATAGAAGGTCTAGAAAGGGAAATCAAGGGAAATGAAAAAGAAGAGACCTACAGATAATACTTGCACGTTTTCCGGATCTGTGGAATAGCTTTCTGATTGAAGGGTCCACCTAATTCGCAGTCAAACTGGCAGTCAAATGTGCAAACAGAACAACGATCTTTTTATACATGCAGGGTCTCAAAAAGTTGTCTTCTATATATTTTCTTAGGGAGTTTCTGGAGGAAGCACTTGACCAAAACAAGAGTGTAAACAATATGAGAGAAAGACTAGGGATCCAGAGGACAGAGAATCCTGACAAAGGAAATGGCCAAAGGGAATTCCAATCGGGAAGGTGAAGGGAAATGTCAAGTCTGCAACTGGATAGCAGGGTTGGACAAGTCTAGAGCTGAGCAGGAGGGCAAGGGGATACCTGAGGGAAGTCTCTTAGGAAGACCAGAATAACTAGAAAAATATCTGACGTGTTTGCACCGAGATGAATCTGAGAGTTTGTTAGAAGATTTAAAAAGAAGTAAATTAGTGATGACACACAGAAAACTAAGCAGGCGATCACTGAAATCAAATATAAACTCTAGGATAAAGTAAATGAAAAGTAAATGTTATAGGATAAAGGAAATATAATCATGTACACCATTGTGGGTCAGTTATAAACATGGATATATAATCATAATTTTATTAAAATGCACAATTGACTTAATAAAAATTATGATATAACTACATTGTGAGACTGGGTTAAGCAAAACGTATGCTTGGTGGTAGACGAGATTTAAAAAATGTAGGGTGCCAATTGATAATATCTAAAAATATATTATTTTATACTAATAAGCCTGCTATTTAGAAATGGATAGTAAAAACTAGAATAAAGAGGTAATATAGTTTAAAATGATTATCTTTTGGAAATGGAAATGATTGGTGACAAGGGATAGGGCAGGACATTGTTTGTTTGTTTTAATTCTCAGCTGAGAATATGTTACTGGATTGAGAGAAAGAGGGAAAGAGGGAAATCAATGTGAGAAAGAAACACTGATCAGCTGCCTCCCATGGGCTCCTGAACGGTGTTCAAACTGGAAACCGAGGTATGTGCCCTGAGTGGGGATTGAACCCGCAATCTTTTGGTGTATGGGACAATGCTCCAAGGAACTGAGCCACCTGTCCACGCTAAGGTATTGGTTGTTGTTGTAAGCCTTACTGTAACATTTGACTTTTAAAATGTATGTATGCCTTATTTTGAAGAAGGAAGGAGGAAGGGAGGAAGAAAGGTAGAAAGAAAGGGGGAAAGCAGAAGGGAGGGAGAAAGAGAGAAGAGGAAAGAAAGAAAAAGGAGGGAAGGAAGGAAGGAGGGAGGGTGAGGGGACAACTAGAGGCAAACAATGAGATAATGTATACTTGAGAGCTGTGGGATACATGAGCTCTTCCTGTGTATGTGTCCGTGAGGAGGGGATGATCTATCCTATGTCTTTTCCTCTTAGAAGCTAGTAATTCCCAAATCCTTGTTAATATGATAAGAGTTGAACACCCAGCCTCACTTTCAGGGGGACTGAAAAATTATACACTCCAGGTATAGCGAGTGTGTCTCATAATACAGGACAAGGTGATTGTCTTAAGGATGGACCATCACTGATGCAGATTGATATGCATACTCGGGAGAGCATATGTCTTTCTTTTTTCTGGATTTTTTAGCTCTAACTCTGGAGATGCTGAGAATCATCTTGCTACCAAATGATTGTGTTTTCTCAGAATGAAACACAAGGAAAATCAGAGGATAGAAATGAATGCAACTTCAGACATGTGATGATATTGCACCTGGATTCTATCATGTCTGAAATGGGTCAAGGATTTCTCAGTTATCTGTGCCAATACATTTCTTTTTTTTGTTTGTTTGTTTATTTTTTACTGTGTTTTCCCATCACCATTTATCCCCTTCATACACTCTTCCACCTTCCCCCACCCATCCCCCCACAATAATCACACTATTGTCCATGTCAATGAGTTCTTTCTTTGTTGCTTGATCCTGCCACTCCCCACGCCCTGCTCCCAGAGCTGTCAGCCTGCTCTCTATCTATGAATCCGTCTCTATTTTGCTCATTAGTTTAGTTTGTTCATTTGATTCCACATATGAATGAAATCATAGTGTACTTGTCTTTCTCTGACTGGCTTATTTCACTTAGCATAATACTCTCCAGGTCCATCCATGCTATTGCAAAGGGTAAAATTTTCTTCCATTTTATGGCCAAGTAGTATTTTATTGTGCAAATGTCCCATAGCTATTTTATCCCCTCATCTACTGATGAACACCTGGACTACTCCCAAATCTTGGCAATTGTAAGTAATGCGGCCGTGAACACAGGGGTGCATGTATCTGCGCCAGTGTCTCTCTCCTGTGCTGTGGCTGGTTTGAGTTGGTTTCTGTCCCCTGCCACCATGTGATCTGAGCAGCACATTATCTCTATTATGCTGACTAGAGCATTATCTCTATTTTCCAGCCCTTTTTCTCTTTGTCCCTAACTTGTTTACAACAATAACTTCAGGCATCCATAGTTCTCCCATTGTGAAAATTCACATTAAAAAATTTTGCATAAAACTTGTTTTAAAAATAAATTAATGTGTTATCCTACCTGGGAATATTTAAATGTTGATACGGCATAAAATAGAGGTCACTATTAGGGTCTTTTAATTCATTTTGTTTTCTTAGAATATTTTATTGATTTATTTATATTATTTACTTATATTTCAAAGAATAAAAATTGTATATCCTTAAGGTATACAACATGATGATTCGATATCCATGTACTTAGTGAAATGATTACTATAGTCAAGCTAATTAATATACTTTTCCTAACATAGTTATCATTTTGTTTGTTTGTGTGATGAGAGCACCTGAAATGTACTCTTAGCAAATTTCCCATGTTCGATACATTCTTACTAAGTGCAGTCATCATGCTGTACATTATTCATCCTAGATACATGCAGCCTCGTACCCTATTACCAACACCTCCCCATTTCTACCACATCCCTGCCTCTCGTAACCACTGTTCTGCTCTCTGCTTCTATCTATTTGACTTTTTTAGTTTCCACATAAAAGTGAGATCATGTAGTATTCTTTTTCTTTCTTTGTCTGGCTTTTTTCACTCAGCATGATGTGCTCCATGTTGTTTAAATGGCAGAATCTCCTTTTTTTAGGGCTGAGAATATTCCATTATTTTTATATATAATATACCACAATTTTATACTATATATCTCACAATTTCTTTATCCATTTGTGCATTGCTGGAAACTTAGGCACTTATGTTGTTTCTGTAGCTTGGTTATTACTAATCTGCAGAAAACATGGATTTTGCAGATATCTCTTCAAGACACTGATTTCACTTCCTTGGAGTATAACCCAGAAGAGGGATTGCTGGACTGTATTTTTAGTTTTTTGAGGAAACTCCATACTGTTTTTTATAACAGCTCTACTAGTTTACATTCCCACCAATGGTGCACAAGGTTCTCTTTTCTCTACATCATCGCCAACACTTGTTTATGTATGTAATGTATGTATGTATGTATGTATGTACGTATGTATGAATGAATTAAATAGCTGTCATTTGGATAGGTTAACTATCTGCAAGTCCAGTTGATAATTAGTCAAGCATTATCTTTCAAATTACAATTTTTGAAATTATTTATAAAAAAGAAAAAAATACGTTTTTATTTGTGAAAAAAAAAAAAAAAAAAAAGCCTTGAAATAAGTTAGCAAAAGCTGGGGCTATCTCTAAGCCATTGACCTATGGTTGCATTTAAAGCATAGCTTAATCAGACCATTGTTGGTGTTATTTTTAGAAACAAAATCATATGTCTAAAAATTTGTATATAGTCAAAACTGATTTTTTCTTTTTAAAAATTAGATATATGTCTCCCATAATTTATATAACTATATATTTTAAACATTTTCCTTCTCAGTCATCCTCCCATTCCTCCTCCCCTTCTTTCATTACTAGAAATTTTAAGCAAACTGGAGATAATCATTTTGTTGCTTTATAGTTTTTTCCTCCCTCTTGATTCTGAGAGATGGTGAGGTGGTATGGAAGGCATTTTTGGATTGTTACAATATTTATACCACAGATCAGTTTCCTGAATGAAATTTTCTGGCTAAAATCAAGCAGAAGTAATACTTAAAGGAGCATTAAAGTAGAAGGCATTTTGTGATTCCTGGGCCTACCATGTTAATCAGAAAGAAATCACTGAATTGAGATTTAAACTTTTTTTAATTGCAAAGGTCTCAGAAGTCAGCTATAACAGAAATTTTCAAATGGAAAAACTGAAGATCAGCAAAATTGTAAAAAGATAAATGTGATTATTTTACCCATTCTGATTATAATTGTAAAATATCTGCCATAAATAGGGTGAAATTTTTGGTAACTTGCATAATTACACGTGTTTACTGCTGACAGTGTCTTTATTTAGATTTTATGAGCTCTTTATAATTCTTAATGACTTTGCCTGAAAGAACATTTTCTTTGTGAATGAGTTTATTCAATTCACAAGCATAACATTTTTGCAAAGAGTGCTATTCATTATAACAAAATCTCCTTCCTGTGATAGGTAAAGGTCAAGCTTAGGAACTTTCTATGGCTATTATAGGTATTATTTTGAGTGTGCCATTACAGGGAAAAATAAAGTTCAGACTAGAACTGAGCCATCACGCGCTTTATGCAGAAGGAAAATGTCAGAACCAGACAGGAGAGTGGAATTTATATCCATGCTGTAAGGGTGACCCCATCACTCTTGAACGGCACTACAAATTGATAATGAGAACACCTCTGTGTCTAATTAATGCCAGTTTCTCAGCATACAATATTTGTGGCATATTTAATTTATAGAGTTCTCCATCTTTAACTTTCCCTGGGTTTAAATTTAGTGATGGCTGCTCCTACCTTCTCACTGTCGGGACGCAGTATCTTGTCTGACTTGACCTTCAGAATTATGGAGGAAAGAAGAATGAGAAAGAAATGTGCTTTCTTCAAAACAACCTGTAATCATAGAAAAGGTACTTCCCTTTTTCATCTCCTCACTTTTACATATAGCTTTCTCTTTACATCATACAGATTTCTAACAATAAACATTGTGTCCTAAAATAGTCAGCATTCCATCTACTGTTAAAATACAAAGTTGTTATTATTAAGGAAAAAGTTTCTCAGACTCACTGCAAATAGAGTCAAAGAATCCTAATTCTTCAGGGACCCAAACAGTTTGGAAAATTTTCTCTGATAGCAAAGCAACCTGAGACAGATAACCATGTGGCCTATTATAAGCCTCTCTGAGAAGAGAGCAATTGTATACATTTCTGCAGAAGCCTCTTTTTAAATGTTATAATGTCTACGAACAGAGCTTCATGATCTCTGGCGTAAATATTTTTTCAAACACAGTTTAGACCCCTTGACTACCCTATAAAGCCCTCCCAGCACAAGCTGGAAAGCACCCTATAAAGTAGCTGTCATCCCATTGCCTTTATTTCTGCAGGTTAAATGACCCCACGTGATTTAGCTGTTCTTAATAGGCTTTATTGTCATCCAACCCATAATTTTGTCCTGACCTTTTCAAATTCTCCAAATTTCTCTTAAATTATGGAGACCAGCAGTAAGCCTGTACAAGTACAGGGGAATTGTTGCCTGTTTTTATCCGGACAACTCCTCTCAGGATGAGTTTTTAAAGAACCTGGTGTTGACTCATAATAAACTCAGGATCTTTTATTCATTTCCACTTTTGAAAAATGTGGTCCTGACATCTAGGCAGTGATTTCCACAGCTCAGGTATTGCTTAGTTTAGAACTCAAAAGACTGGGGGTACATGGTGAAGTCCTCCTTTTATTCTGGCCTCACATTAATGATATTTTGTACCCTCCCCCATTGGGGAACTGTCAAATTTCTTTATTCTACTTTGGTGACGATAGCCTTGTTAAGAACATAAAATGCTTAAATATTTCAGGAATGGGAAAGCTATTTGTCAGCCAACTTAACATTACTATGTAAAGAGACCTTCTCAATCTATATCAGTAAGTCAGTGGTTATATTTAAGAAAAATTGCTAATCTGAAACTCCAATCAAACTTCATATATTTATAATTTGTACAGTAGCACATTTATGATAATACATATGTGTACTTATTGTATGTTCTCTGTGTTCTAGGCAGTGTGTAGAAGGCAAGCACAGCTCTGATCTCCATGACTTTGCAACATTGCCGCATATCACAAGTAGAACATGTGTCTGTATAAATACGGTCACAGGTAATAAAATTTATAGATGCTATAATTTGGTTTTTCTGTGTAGGAATTTAGTTTTGTCTTACTTTTCTTATTAAGTAAATCCAGGCAGACAGAACATTGTTAGACATGTGAATCTAAATGTGAGACATCCCATTCCTTTCCAGACTCATACTTTTTCAGAAATGAGCTGGAATTTAAGAGAGATTTTTAATGAAGGAGAAATGATGCTTTAACAGATGGCAGATGGAAGCTTGTTCTAGGTGTTTGAAGTAGCACAGACTGTCCCATAAAGCATCTGTAGAGAGAGACAGAGGGGAAATGGGTGGTATTTCTTGATTAGTGTGATGTTGCAGGTGGGGAGAATGATGGAGGTGATAGATGTAGGTGGGCTGGGGAGAGAGGTGGACACCCAGACTTCTCGGCAAGGCAGAATGACGACGCACCACTGAAAACCTGTGCACAGGGAGCTAATTTTTGCTCAGCAAAGGAAGAAGAACTAGCTGTTTGCCAAGTGAGAAAAGACAGAATACAGATAGTAAAGAGAGGACTTAGCATATGATGAACATTCAGCCCAATTAGAAAGCATTCCAGCGACCCTCTGAAACTTTGCATTAATTTCCCACACCTAGGGGTAGGCCTCTGAACTAAGACTGATGAGAAGTTTAGCTGAAGATCTCTTCTTTTTTTTTTAGAGCCTTCCAAATTTTTATTGTTTGTTATTAGAGTTGTCTTAATTTTTACCCTGTTGCCCCCACCACCTACCCCACCCCTCATTCCCATAATCAAAGCCCACACGATTGCCCATGTCCATGGGTCATGCATATATATACTTTGACCATTCGGTTCACCTTCTTTCAACAAGATCCCACCTCCCCTTCCCCTCTTCCAGCTGTCAGCCTGCTCCATGTTTCTATTCCTCTGATTCTAGTTTGTGTTGTTCATCAGATTCCACTTGTAAGTGAGATCATATGATATTTGTCTTTCATTGACTGACTTATTTCACTTAGCATAATAGACCCCAGTTCCATCCACACTGTCACTAAAGGTAAGAATTCCTTTTTTACTGCTGTATAGAATTCCATTGTGTAAATGTACCACATCTCTTACCCACTCATCTACTGATGGGCACTTAGGCTGTTTCTAGATCTTGGCTACAGTAAATACCACTGTTCTGAACATAGGGGTGCATATATTCTTTCAAATTGGTGTTTTGGGATTCTTAGTATATATTTCCAAAAGTGAAATCACTGGGTCATAAAGCATTTCCATTTTTAATTTTTTGAGGAAACTGTATACTGTTCTCCAGAGCAGTTGAACCTGCTGCATTCCCACCAACAGTGCACTAGGATTCTGTTTTCTCCACATCTTTGTCAGCACTTGTTGTTTGTTGATTTATTAATGATAGCAAGTGTGAGGTGATATTGCATTGTAGTTTAAAATTGCATCTCCCTGATGGCTGCTGATGTTGAGCATTTTTTTTGTGTGTCTATGGGCCATCTGTATGTCCTCCTTGGGAAAGTGTCTATTCAGGTCCTTTGCTCACTTTTTAAATGGGATTATTTGTCTTTCTGGTGTTGAGTCATGTAAGTTCTTATATATTTTGGAGATTAAACACTTCTCCAATGTTCTACCTTGTAGTGGATTCCCTTTTCATTTTGATGATGGTTTCTTTACCTGTACAGAAGCTTTTTAATTTGACACAGACCATTTTGTTTGTTTTTCTTCATTTCCCTTGCCCTAAGAGATGTATTGGCAAAAATATTGCTATGCAAGATATCTGAAATTTTACTGCCTATGTTTTCCTCTAGGATTTTTATGGTATCACAACTTAGATTTAATTCTTTTATCCATTTTGAGTTTATTCTGGTGTATGGTGCAAGTTGGTGGTCTAGTTTCATTTTCTTTGCAAGTACTAGGCCAGATCTCCCAATACCATTTATTGAAGAGACTGTCTTTAATCCATTGTATGCTCTTGCCTCCTTTGTCAAATATTAATTGGCCATAAAAGTGTGGGTTTATTTCTGGGCTCTCTATTCTGTTCCATTGATCTATGTGTCTGTTCTTATGCTGGTACCAGATGGTATTGGTTATAGTGGGCTTGTAGTATAGTTTGACATCAGGTAATATGATACCTTCAACTTTGTTCTTCTTTCTCAAGATTTCTGAGACTATTTGAAGTCTTTTGTAGTTCCACATAAATTTTTGGAATATTTTTTCTAGATCTTTGAAATATGCCATTGGTATTTTCATAAAAATTATGTTGAATCTATGGATTTCTTTGTATAGTGTGGACATTTTAATGATATTAATTCATTCAATCCATGAGCATAGTATATGCTTCCATTTATTTGTATCTTCCTCAATTTCTTTCTTCAGTGTCCTATAGTTATCCAAACACAGGTCTTTTACCTTCATGGTTAAATTCTTTCCTAGGTACCTCATTTTTTTTGTTATAATAGTAAATGAGGTTGTTTTCTTAGTTTCTCTTTGTGATAATTTATTTTTAATGTATAAAAATGCCATCAATTTCTGGGTATTGATTTTGTATTCTGCTAATTTCCTGCATTCATTTATTAGGTCTAGTAGTTTTTTCATGGAGCCTATAGGGTTTTCTGTGTACAATATCATGTCATCTGTGAATAATAACAGGCTTACTTCCTCCTTTCCAGTTTGGATGCCTTTTATTTATTCATGTCTGATAGCTGTGGCTAGGACTTCCAGTACTGTGTTGAATAAGAGTCTTGAAAGTGGACATCCTTGTCTTGTTCCTGTTCTTAAAGAAACACTTTTAGTTTTTGCCCATTGAGTACGATGTTGGCTCTAGGTTTTTTGTATGTGGCCTTTATTTTGTTGAGGTATGATCCATATATTTTACACTCTGCTGAGAATTTTTGTCATAAATGGGTGCTGGATTTTGTCAAATGATTTTTTGCATCTATTGATATGATCATGTGATCTTTATCTTTCATTTTGTTTATGTGATGTATCGTATTTTGTGATCTGCATATTGTACCAACCTTGCATCCCTGGGATGAATCCCACTTGATCATGGTGTATGATCTTTTCAATGTATGGCTGGTTCTGGTTTGCTAATGTTTTGTTGAGGATTTTAGCATTTATATTCATCAGATACATTGGCCTATAGTTTTATTTTTTTGTTGTGTCTTTACCTGGTTTTGAAATTATGACACTACTGGCCTCGTAAAAAGATCTTGGAAGTCTTTTCTCTTCTTGAATTTTTTGGAATTGTATGAGAAGGACTGGTGTTAATTCTTCCTTGAATGATTGGTAAAATTCACTGGTGAAGGAATGTGGTCTAGGACTTTTGTTTGCTAGAAATTTTTTGATTGCTGCCTCAAGTATTCATTGTTTCCAGTCCATTCAAGTTCTGCTTCTTCCTGATTCAATTTTGGCAGTGTACATTTCTAGAAATTTACCCATCTTGCCCAGATTGTACAATTACTTGGCCTATGGTTGTTCATAGTGTTTTCTTAAAATCCTTTGTATATTTGTGGTATCAGTTGTTACTTATCCTCTTTCATTTCTGTTATTACTAATTTGGGTCCTCTCTTTTATTCTTGATGAATGTGATTCAAGTTTCATCAATTTTGTTATTCTCAAAAGTCAGCTCCTGGATTCATTGATCTTTTGAATTGTATTTTTTTTTAGTCTCTATGTCATTTATTTCTGCTGTGATCTTGATTATTTCCTTCCTTCTACTCACTCAGGGCTTTTTGTTATTGTTGCGTTTCTAGTTCTTTTAAGTATAGGATTAGATTGTTTATTTGAGATTTTTCTGTCTTCTTGAGGTCAGCCTGTAATGCTATGAACTTCCCCCTAAGGACTGCTTTTGCTGTATCCCATAGGTTATTGGTTGTGTGTTCATTTTAATTTTGTTTCTATGTACTTTTTGATTTCTTCCTTGAGCCCAGTGATAACCTATTCATTATTTAATAACATGCTATTTAGCCTCCATGTATTTGAATAAATTTGATGTTTTTTATTGAGGTTGATTTCCAGTTTCATGCCTTTTGATCTGAGAAAATACTTAATACAATTTCAGTTTTCTTGAATTTGTTGAGACTTATATGTCCTACCATGTGGTCTATCTTTAAGAAGATCCATGTGCACTTGAGAAAAATTCTACTCTTGGATAGAAATGTTCCATAAATATCAATTAAACCCATTCAATCTAGTGTATCATTTATGCTCACTGTTTCCTTGTTGATTTTTTTGTCCAGAAGACCTCTCCTTTGATGAGAGTAGGTTGTTAAAATCCCCTACAATGACTATATTGCTGTTGATCTCTTCCTTAAAGTCTTCCACAATTTTCTTTATATATTTAGGTGCTCCTATATTGGCTGCATATATGTTTACAAGAGTTATATATTCTTGTTGGGTTGATCCCTTTAGTATTTGTAGTGACTTTCTTTGTCTCTTTTAATGGCCTTTGTTTTAAAATTTATTTTGTCAGAAATAAGTATTGCTACCTCAGCTTTTTTTTTTTTTTTTTTTTTTTTTTTTTTTTTTTTTTTTTTTTTTTTTTTTTTTTTTTTTTTTTTTTTTTTTTTTTTTTTTTTTTTTTTTTTTTTTTTTTTTTTTTTTTTTTTTTTTTTTTTTTT
>PVKU01008303.1:0-75462 GCA_004027475.1 Anoura caudifer
GGATCTGAAGCCCAGCCACACCACTTACCAGCTGAGCAATCTTGGACAAGTTACTAGGTCTCTCAGAGCCTCTGCTTTCTCATCTGTCACAGGTGGGAAATAAGCTACCCCTTAGGTTTCTTGTGATAAGTGTAATAAATGCAAGGCACCTGGCAGAGGGTATGGCTTCAACAAATTCTACCATATTATTATGATTACGTGTCTTACATAGCTCTTTCTGTTATTTTGGCTGATCCCTCTCGCAAACCTGGGAGAAGTAAAAACGAGACTCGGTGAGAAATGTGAAATACGGATGGCATCTAACCCTGAGAGACAAAGCCAGGACTCCGACCTAGAAAGACACGAGGCTCTTTCTCCTGTGTGCTACTGCCTCCTGCGTCTGTACAAAGGGATGACACCGAAGTGTCCGCAGCTGCCACCCCCACAGGCTGACGTCTCTGTTCCCAGTGGGAAGACACGTCTATCCACAGCACCACCACCACAGCAGAACGCGGCTCGGTCACCCTGCAGGTGTTCCGGGCCAGGAATCGGAGCCCAGATGCCCCAGTGAAATCGAGTTTTCGTACAGGGATCGCTCTACTGCCTGCAAACTGGCAGAACTTCTGCTTAAAAAACCTGAGACACATCATTCTCTTTCCAGCGCCATCCTCTTTCCAGTCCCTTCTTCCCTTCCCCTCACAATTTGGTCCTAGAACCTTCAGATGAGACTGAAGCAGGCAGAAGTCCAGGAGGCTGGGGGAATGTGTGTGCTGCAGGGGAAGTGCAGGATAAGCCCGAAATGACTGGCTGCGTCAGAAAGTAAGAAAGTGCTCAAGGAATGAGGGACATGTGTCAAAAGGACACAGAGGTTAAAGGGCCTATTGGCCAAATACGGGAGTTGAGCATAAAAATAAACACTGGCAGCAACAGATAACAGCACACTGAATAAATCAGGAGCCCAGAGTGTCATACACAATGCTAGGGGCTGAGCTGTCCACCCTCCTCCCCGCCCCAATTCTGTGGAAGACCACACCTGCAACGGTGATGGTGTTTGGAAATGGGGCCTTCAGGTTACGAATTAGGCTCAGCGAGGCCATAAGTAGAATCAGCGCCCTTATGAGAAAAGGTGCCAAAATCTTGCTTTCCTGAGCACCCCCCGCCCCCGCCATGTGAGGACACAATGAGAAGGCATAGTAAGTCTACACGCAAGGAATAGGAACCTCACTGGGGAACCCAACTGGCCAGCACCCTAAACTTGGACCTCCAGCCTCCAGAGCTGCAAGAAATAAATTCCCATCGGGTTCAAGTCACCCAGTCTACGGTATTCTGTTATGGAAGTCCGAGTTAACACATACATAAATGGAAATCTGATGAGGAACGGGATATGTACACTCTCAAAGCACCTCCGCACAAAACATTTACTAAGTACAAGGGAAAGAGAGAGCTTTCCCTTCACGGGGCAGGGTGGGAGGCAGACACCACCCTAATCAAGTGCGGCCCTTAACGCCACCAGTAACAGGACACCCAAAATCACCACAGGATGTCTGCAGAGCTGCTGCCAACCCTCCTGCCACTCTGAGTGTCTTTCAAAATAAAAAGTAAAAAACTATCAGCCATAAAAACCTAAGATGTCGAACTCTTCACGCTCGGCCTCCTAAACGGAGATCGCAGGTCCATGCCCCAGCGTACTTCAGAGCTCGGCCTGCTTACAGATGTCTGTGTCACTCATCACCTGCCCTCCTCGTTACCCGTGTTCATCCTCATCAAGAGAAACGGCCAACTGTAAAAACTGCTGTGTAAACTGTGAAGTCTTATTTAACACGTTTTTGCTACTCGGTTTTTTAAAAATCCTGGTTTTGTCTGCTGAACAGGTCCCGGCCCTTAGAAAGCACACATACATTATTTACGTTTTGCTGACCACACCACACCTGGTGATCATAACTCAATAAATCATCGTACACCTGAGTTGGTTTTCATTCACCCTAATATCCTCATGAACTTGAACATCATTTGAAAGTCATCCGACAACATCATCTCCAAGGGTTCTTGCATTTCTGTTTTCAATTCACTTGAGTTTATCAGATTTGCTACTTTTATCTTTAGATGATTGCTTTACGAAATTCCCAATAAAAGCCTCAAAAATTGTTCACTTTTGATCACCGTGAATTGTGGTCTCTTGTCTCATCATCACTCCCAAGACTTGTTTCTAAAATGTACGCACAGCCTTAAATAAAAGTGTGAGGACATTTTAAGGAAATCTGAATTGCGTGACTGTACACTGGTTATACAAAAATACATGTTGAAATACTGATAGATTGACAGATGGGTGAACCTTGAAAAGAAGCCACTCATAAAAGACAATGCACACGACCATCCAGAACCGGGAAGTGCAGAGACAGGAAGTGTCATAGCTTAGTGGGTGTTCAGGCTGGGGGTAGAGGAGGCACATGGGGGCAACAGCTGAAGGGTCCAGAGCTTCCTCTCGGGCTGATGAAATGTTTTGAAACTGACTGTGGTAAAGGTTGAACATATCTGCGGATATACTATGAGCCATTTAACTGCATATTTTAAGTGGGTAATTTGTATAGTATATAAATTATATCCCAACAAAGCTATTAAAAAAATCAAGCTGAACTAGAAATACATATATAAAAGTTTCACTTGTGCAAAACTGAAAATGATTTGACTCTGCCTCCCAATTAAAAATTTGGTAAGGGCGATACGACTTCAAAGCCAAATGGACAAACACAATCTACCTTGCTGCCACATGTCACACCACTTTAGGGGACAGAAACCATCCTTGTCAGCGTTTGGGCTGCTCAGGTGGTGGACAGACGCCCTCTGTCGGGGCGATTTTTGGATTACGTGGTTTCTGTTATGGAAAATCTCCAGAACACACCCCTCAGGTGAGTGTGTTTCATGGAGTTGAGGCTGGTGAGCTCCCTTCTCTCGAAGTGACTTCTGCAGCTCTGTGCTGTGACATCTCTCACATATTGAAGGCTGGGCCACCTGTCACCTTCTGTCATTTGCAGTGTCTCTGACCAGGTTCTGCTGCCTTCCTCGCTTCGCCTACGTGCATCAGCACGCACGCTGCCCCAGACTGCACTGAAAAGAACGCCAGCACAGAACGGGAAAGACTGTCAGTCTGACCACTTCCCCCCTCAGTTGAGGAAAAAGATTAGGGGAGTGTTGCAACAGAAAAGAGAGTAACAAAAAAGACATAAATTTGAAAGAAAATAGGTTCAGGAATCACGTTTTCCAAAAAAGGCACCAAAGACGATGCGGGCCTCTCGGCACAGGGAAGCACGCGGCCCTGGGCTCGTGCCCCGACGAGTCTTCCTGCCTGTCTCTACTTCCTCGGCTGGGAAGTGTGGGCTCAGACCAGAGGACCCGAGTTTCTTCCACACTGAAAGTCTTTTACTCTGAACTCCGGTTCTAAGCCTTCTTACCTTCTTCTTTAAGATGACTCTTTGTGTCTTTGGTGAGACATCCAAGACGAGCTCTGCACAGGTAACAGCCTTGCTGGAAGCCACAGGCCTTCCTGTCCCCTCCTGTAAACTGGAATTTAAAAAAGAATTATGATATGCCCACTCACACACACACAGATATTTACACATATACTCATGCATGTCTTTAAGGACTCATATGCCTAAAACCTCCGCTATAAGGAAGAGACTGTTGTTAAACCACAGACGAGAGTCTGAGTCAAGCTGCAGGAACATCAAGGTTGAATGTTTTCCTGTACAGTTCGAAGAGTCATTTGTTGGACGACACCCTCTGATACTGCCCCTCTCCTGATAATTTCAGTGGCTTAAAATTCAGATATACAAGGATGACTACGTATCTTTGGAGGCCAAAAACCAAAAAACTGAGCCAGACATTGCAAGGGTCCAAGAATTAGCTCTACTCTCTGCCAGGCAGATCAGCATCACTGCGTCTCCAAGTCGCGGCAAGAAACCGGAAGTCCCTCGGTACGAAAGGAAAGCAGAGGGCTCACAACCGCCTTCCTCCGAGTCAATCGCGCTGTTTCTCCGTGGTTTAAGAACCCTAGGCCTTATGGAATGTTGCAACCTAGCTGCACGTTGAGGTATTTCAATGAGATTTTATTTAGATTATTCTCCTGTTGCCATTAACCTTTATCATAAAAAAAAAGGGGACTGACAAATTCAGAGATAAAAACTAGTTTTCATTAGCCCTGACTAGGTTGCTTCACTGGTCAGAGCGTCGTGCCAACACACCACAGTTGCAGGTTCAATCCCCGGTCAGGGCACATACAACAATCAACGAATGAATGCATAAATGAGTGAGTGAAACAAGAAATCAATGTTTCTGTCTCTCTTCCTTCCTTTCTCTCTCAATTATCTTTTTTTAGAAACTAGTTTTCATGACATCAAAAGCACAAGTAACAAAAAAAGGTACATTAGATTTCAGCAAAATTTTAAGACTTTTGTCCTTCAACGGACACCATCAAGAAAGTAAAATGACAGTCCCCAGAATAGGAGAAGACACATGCTAATCGTATATCCGGTACAGGACTGGTATCCTTACTATACAAGGAACAGTGAAAATTTAACAGAAAGTCAAAAAGTTGAATTTTAGAGTGGGCAAAGGACTTGAACAGACATTTCTCCGGGATATACAAATGAGCAATAAGCATATGAAAAGGTCCTCAGCAAGACTAGTTATTGAGGAAATGCAAAGCAAAACCACAATGAGATACCACTAAACCCTGCAGGATGGTTACAATTAACAAAGCAGAACAGTACAGGAAATAACAAGCTGCTTGAGATGAGGAGGAGCTGCGGCCCTTGCACCTCGCTGGTGGGAACATAAAAATGGTTCAGCTCCCGTGGTGGACAGCAGAGCGGGTCCTCAAAACGCTAAACGTGGAACTGCCACAACCCAGCAATCCCACCCCTCAGCACGCACACAAAAGAACGAAACACAGTCACTTAAACAGATGCCTGGGCAGGCGCATGGAGCAGGGCTCCGCTCACAGAGCCACGAGGTGGCAGAGACAGCACAAGCGTTCACCGACAAACGAGTGAAGGAAATGTGGAACGCCCATGCAGGGGACTACTGCTCGGCCGTGGCAGGGATGGAACACTGCACACGCACCATGAACCTCGGAAACACGGTTCGAAGTGAAAGAAGCCACACGGAAGGGGCCGCATATCGCACGAGTCAGTTCATGTGAAATATCTGGGGTAAGTCCTTAGGAACAGAAAACGACTGGTGGTTGCCGGGGCTGGGGGTGGGTAAGGGGGAGCAACTCCTTAGTGGCTCTGGGGTTGCCTTCCAGGGCGAGGAAAGTGTGTCGGCACCAGGCAGAGCATGGCTGCACAACACCATGGATGTGGTAAAAGGCCACTGACCTGTCCGCTTCAAAACGGTTGGTTTACGTTATGTGACTTTCACAACTTAAAACAAAAAACAAAAACAAACCAGTCTTCTTTGCCATCATTAGTTCTCTTCAAAAATGCAAAGAAATAGTATCTAATGTACTTCACAAGATGATTCAGCCTCTTAGCACACCAAGCTTCCCAGGAACTTCTCTCTGTATCTGCTCGTATCTGTTCAACCCATTAAGCTCCTAATCCTCCGTTAGGATTCTTCACTGAAAGAGCTTAGTAACTGCTGGAATTCAGCATAAGAACATTATGGGAAAAACATGATTAGCGACCAGGTTACGAACTGGTTTCTCAGGCACTAAAACCTTAAGCACGTTGCAGGCACTGTCCGGAGTCGTAATCTTTAAGAAGAAACAAACATGGCTGACTGGATCATAATAAGATGAGCACCCCGGCACCGTCAGGGTGCGAGAGAACGGCCACAGACAAGAAAGAACAGGATGCTAAACCGAGATGCCCCCTCGGCACCTCCCCAGGGAAACCTGGACTCCAGGTGGAAGAGAGAGATCCCACAGACCCAGAGATTATCTTATGGGCCTCGGGCACACACAAAACCCAGCAAACTTACTCAGAACACTTTGGAAAGAACTACCATCTTATTTGCCCTGTTCATCCTGTGGCTTGTACTTGTAACGCTAATGATTCAGCTATTTTCCCTGTTTCTTCAGGGAGAAGCTCTTAAATTGGCCCTGTAACCAGCACAGAAACAATACATTTTATTTACGAGCTGGCAGAATGACTACGTTTGGAAAGTCCAGTGTTTGAAATCTGTACATGCCCATCTACGTACCAATCTAACAGGAGAATTGGAATAAACTCCCTATTCTTCACCTGACTTTTCCAAATACAACTACTTAGGGATCAGTGAAGATTATAAGCCTAAGGCAATTGGAATTACTGTCAAATTAAGCCACTTTGCTTGGCTTTGGGTGAATATTAAGATAGGCCTTGAAGTGTCTGTTTAATCAGTATTCTCAATGGGAGAGGGAAGTCAAAATGATCATTTAAATAATTATGATGAAGATTAGTCAGTTTCAAAGAGGAAAGACATAAAACAAACAAAAATAGCAGCAAGAAATTTTTTAAATACATGAAAATAACACTTTAAA
Source organism: Anoura caudifer (assembly GCA_004027475.1). Classification (NCBI taxonomy): domain Eukaryota; kingdom Metazoa; phylum Chordata; class Mammalia; order Chiroptera; family Phyllostomidae; genus Anoura; species Anoura caudifer. The sequence continues at coordinate 6,500 of PVKU01008303.1, forward strand.
GTAAGAGGAATTTAAGATATTATAAGAACAAATTCTAATGAGTTATTAAATACTAAGATGGATTATTGGGGAGATCGTTAGAAAGAGAAGATTCTTGTCTCTTTGGATAAGTTTTAACCTAGCCAAAAGACAAGGGTTTAGACTAAAGACTTCTCAAGAAAGATCCTGAGCCTAGGATTTGGTAAAGAATGAAAGGAATCTTCCTTCATCCTTCGACTCCTGAGAACTGCTTAGAGTTTAAAACCAGTTAATCACTAGAGCCTTCTGCTTTCTAAGGATAGTGATTTAACCCAGAATTACCCAGAGAATGTGTATGTAGCAGCAATGTAAATGAAATTTTCATAATAGAGTTGTCGGTTATCCTGGAAATCATTCATGTTGCAGCTGATCTCAGAGGAACCTGCCCCTTTAACAGTCAGGGTGATAAAAGGTGGCAGGGTGGGTTCATCCCAGGCGTAATCCAATGACGTCATGGGCTTCACTTCGGTTCGGAGCCTGGGTTCGGCTACACCGTGCTGAGTGAAGACCACTGGGACCTGCAGCAACGGCAGAGGATAAAGAGGGCTTTCATTCAGACTGGTGTTATTGGAAAGGGATTCAGCGCTGCCCAGGTTTAAGTACCAGATCCTTCCCAAATGAATCCTACGCACAGCACAACCACAAGTGAGGTTCACCATCTTGCCTCTTCAAGTGCCTTTCTAATCATCCAAACTACAAAAGCCCACCAATGGGAGGACACGGGCTGCAGCCTGTTGGATAAAGGGCTTTAAGAAGCTTTGCCACCCCAAACACCAAGGGGAAGCCATCCTATCCTTTCGATGGCATCTCTTCTCCCCTCACCCTTGTGACACCCTTTGAACACAGAACTGCATAAAAATGTTGGAATTCAGTTATGGAAAATCACGTATTTTTAGATGCTGTAACTCAAAGGCATAATTTAAAATAGAATCTAATGATTTCCATTTTGACTCTACTTGTAAGATTTATAAAAATGCTCACGGGAACTAAGCGACTGTGGAATGGCCCATCCCCACTGGCACTGACGTACTGGTCCCAGTTCCTCGCTCTGTGTGGAACGCCTGCAGGGGGCGCCACGCCGACCAAACAATCGCACCAGGATAAGCACTGGGGGCTGCAGGTCACGTGCAGACATGGCTGCCCGGCGATCAAACAGCCAGCAGGAACCACTTCTTAAGGGTGAGGGTCCCTGGGGTTGTGCAGCCACAGCGGTCCCTGCACGGCCTCCTTCAAGCCCAGGTTTCAATGCATTCATCCCTGTCTCACGGGCAGTACGTGCTCCACCCTCCCGCACATGAAACAGCCAAACAGGCTCTGAACCCCACTTGATACCTTAGAAAAGTTGTCGATTCGGAAAGGAGGGGGCAGCTGATCTGTGTCACTAAAGGAGATCCTATAGGTGGCTCCGCGGAGGGTGATTTCCACGCGCAAGAAGAAGCATTTCCCCAGGGTGTCTCTGAAGAAAAAGGAAACGAAACAGCTGCACAAAACGAAGCAATCGAGTTACAGCTCACTCTCCTCTCACACTTTTCTCAGTCGTGACGTTGCCTGGACCTCAGTCACTACCACCGTGTGCTCTTTGATCACATTAGAAAGGCAGGAATTGACACCAAACCACGGTTAAAAAAAAAAAGAATTTATTCCAGCAACTTTGGAACAGCGCGTTGTAACCACACAGCAAGATCTACAAGTCTTACCAAGCAGGTTTGTTTGGGATAATGGTGTCAGTGTAGCAAATACTGGTTCAACTATATACAGAATTGTTGATACTAAACTACTTTTGACCTGGACAAAGAGCAATCGCATATGGGTCCAACTAATATACTGACGTTACTGATAACCAGGGTTCTCGCTAAAGGACAGGGCAGGTGAGGAAGAATCCTGTGTAATAGAGGTACCAGTATATGATCATAATTTACACATATTTGCATGTGTACATGTCTGTGTGTATATTTAAATATACGTATCTCACTGGAGAGAATGGAAAGCTTACTTTACAGCAGAATATCCGTTCACAAATGCAGAAGAAATGAGAGAATTAGAAAATCACTATTTTGCACCAACCAACGTAACAACAGATTCAGGAAAGAACCATCAAATCATGGAGTGAAAGGTTTTCAGGAAAGAGATGTACACACTGTCTCCATGGATTTCTTTGTTTATAAAGAAGAACAGGTAACTTTGTAAGAGAGACCTGTAGACACCAAGCGAACCAAGTAACAGTCGACTTTAGCAACATCAGTAATGGGACCACCATACGTCACATGACGGGCCCCCTGATGTGATCCAACAGAAACACACAACAACACATACGTAGTATTCTTCCCAAAATGCTGGACCCCAACCTATATTAGAAAACTATCGGGAAAATCCAGAAAATAGGACATTCTGCAAGAAACTGGCTTGGACTCTGAGTGTCAGTGTCAACACGGACAAAAGAGGAAAAGGGCAACCATTCTGGGTTAAAGAGGATGAGATACAGTGGCCAGTGAGAGGCAGGATCCTCGAATTAATCCGAGATCGGGGGCAGGGGATTGCTATGAAGGACATTCTGAAGAATGACGTATTAGGGAAAAAATCAGTATTAAATTTCTTCAGTGTGTAGTATTAGTATAATTATTTAGAAAAACGCCCTTGTCGTAGGTGATGAGTGAAGTTTTTCTGGCTGAAGTACCATGAGGACTCAATTTACTTTCACATGATTCAGAAAAGAGTATGTATGTGTGGGGAGAGAACAAGAACACAGCAAAGTGTTGAGATGTGATCAATCCAGGTGAAAGACGTAGTGATCTTCACTGCACGGCTTGTAGGTTTTCTGCAGCTTTGGGCTGTTTCAAAATGAAACGGTGGGGAGAGCAGGAAAAACCGACACAGTCCTACGCTCAGGACTGCATTTCAAAAGGATGAACTAAGGTACACAGTCTTCTTCACCCACTCCACACCCTTTACTTACCTTCCTTTTTTTTTTACACTAATCACAAGTACCTTTTTTGTTCAATTACAAGTCGGCTTCCCCTAACAACACAACAGATCCAGACAGCCTCCTCCGAGGTGATACGGATGCCACCAATGGGGGCTTTAGCTGCAGGCCTCCTCCCCACCCCCTCCTCTGCTGACCCCCAGTGAGATCTTGTGGGAAGCGCATGCTACTGCCAGACAAGAGCTCTGGCTAAAGAAGGGACAAGGGCACTGAAGACCTGCCCACTCGGCTCTCTGGGCCTCTAGAGTCAGCTGCTTAGACTCCAGCTACTCTAAGGAACGCAGCTCGAAAATCACCATACTAAATGCAATTAATTATACTAAGGACCAGGGCAGGGGTGTCAAACTCATTTTCACCAGGGGCCACATCAGCCTTGTGGTTGCCTTCAAAGGGCTGAATGTAATTTCAGGACTGTGTAAGTGTAACTACTCCTTAACTAGGGACAAGGAGCTCAGCGCTGCTACCGGGTAGAAACGAGGTGTCAGGCCAGATAAAACAAGGTGGAGGGCCAGATTCAGCCTGCGAGCCTTGTGTTTGACATTTGTAGGCTATGGCAAAGGGTACTTAAGAAGGAAATCCTACTGGCAAAACAAAACAGCGTTCTCGTTCTCTCTCATTCTCTCCATCTCTTGAGTACCCCACATCTTTCCCCCTATTCTTCCCTCAAGGCGTGCACCTTTGCTCCCTCATGCTCTCTCTTCCCCCGCCCCCACCAACCCTAGGCTCCAAGGGCCCTTCTTTTACCTCCGTAACTTGTCTCCTGAGCCCATGCAGCCCAGCTGGCTCACTTTTTCTACCTCTGTGATTTTCTTAATAAACCTTCACTTGCATTTAAGAACAAATGAAAGAAAATAAAACCTCAGATAATGCAGTTTTTAAAAAGTCAACTATAGATATTACTTTATGTCATCTATTATTTTTCTGTTCGCTCAGTGAAGACCTAACCTAAGTGTAAAAGATTGAAGTTCACCCCTAAATGTATTGAAATTGCACTGATTATTGTGTCTTTAACTTCAAAAGCATCTGATCAAAGAAACTGAAGAAGACACAAAAAAATGGAGAAGTGTCCCATGTCCCTGGACCAGAAGACTGAATATTGCTGAGATGTCACTGCTGCCCCAAGTGGATCTACAGGCTTGATGAGATCCCTATCAAAATCTCAATTTTTTTCCCTAAAAGAGATTCATCCTAAAATTCAGATGGAATCTCAAGGGACACCAAACGGCCAAAATAATCTTAAAAAAGAACAAAGTTGGATGTCTCACACTTCCTGATTTCAAAACTCATTACAAAGCTCCTCATCAAAACAGTGTGGTGCGGACACAAAGACAGTCACGTGGACAAATAAAACAGACAGCCGAGAATAAACCCTCACACACGGAGTCAAATAATTTCTGACAATGGTGCCAAGCCCATTCCATGGGGGAAAGGGGAGTCCTTTCAACAAATTTTGGGAAAAGGGGATATCCAGAAACCAAAAAATGGAGTTGAGCCTTTACAAAACACCACACACAAATATGACCTCAAAATGGGTCAAAGGCTACGTGGAAGAGCTAAAACTGTGGAGCATGAAGAAAACACAGGGAACAGCTTCATGACATCGGATTTGGCAAAGATTTCTTGGATGGGACACCAAAAGCAGACACCACAACAGTTAAAGTAAATAACTTGGACTACACCAAGAGGAAAAACATCTATACGTTATAAAACATAATCAACAGAGTAAAAGGCAATGTAAGAAACAGGAGGACACATCTGCAAATCATGCATCTCATGAGAGCTTAACATCCAGAATACAAAAAGGAGGACTTCTACAACTCAACAAGAAAAAACCAGACAACCCAATTAAAAAATGGGCAAAGGACTTGAACAGACATCTCTCCAAAGAAGACAGCCAAATGGCCAACAGCACGGAAAAGAAGCTCAACATCAACTAATCATTAAGGAAATGTGAATCGAAACCACAATGATGTATCATCACCGTTAGGATAACTGCTATCAAAAATGCAGAAAATGGCAAGTGTTAGCGAAGATGTGGAGAAACTGGAACATTTGTGCACTGTTGGCTGAAATGAAAAATGGTGAAGCCGCTATGGAAAACAGTATGGTAATTCCTCAAAGAAACAGAAGTGCTGCCCTGGTTGGTGTGGCTCAGTGGACTGAGCGTCAGCCTGCAAACCAGAGGGTCGCTTGTCTGATTCCCAGACACGGCACATGCCTGGGTTGCAGGCCAGGTCCCTGGTTGGTAGCGTGCAAGAGGCAACCACACATTGATGTTTCTCTCCCTCTCTCTCTCCCTCCCTCCCCTCTCTCTAAAAATAAATAATAAATAAAAATCTTTAAAGAAACAGAAATAAAATTGGCAAGGAAAATAGAGACAGATTCACAGATAGTGAGCAGGATGACAGCGAAGGTGGGGGAGGTTATAGGGTGGAGAGATTGAGAAAAAAGGAAAAAGGACCCATGGTCATGGACATCAGTGTGGTGATCACTGAGGGGAGGGGAATGTAGGAGGAAAAAAAGAAAATAAAAGGAAAAAGGAAAATAAAATTGGAATGACCATATAAACGAACAATTCCACTCTGAGTACTGACCCAAAAGAATTGAAAGTAGGGGCTCAATGACATTTGTACACCCAAGTTCAAAGGAGCACTATTCACAACAGTCAAAAGGTACAACAACTAGAAGCACCCCAAGTTTCCACAACAAATCACTGGATAAGCAAAATGTGGCACATGCATTCAACAGAATGTTGCTCAGCCTGTAAGAGGAAGGAAATTCAGACACATGTGACAGTGCAGATGAACCTCGAGGACGTTATGCTAGTGTAATAAGCCAGTCACAAAAAGACAAGCGCTGTCGACGCTGCTTATCTGAGATACCTGGGGCAGTCAAGTTCAGAGAAAGGAGAGCAGGGGCTGGAGAGGGGGAATGAAGGGTTGTGCTTCAGCGGGTGGAGAGTTCCAGTTTCGCAGGGTAGAAAGGGTTTGGAGAGCAGCTGCACAACGGTGTGAGTGCAGCAAACGAACTTCCCCGGTGATGGCCAGATGAAGGGGGCGGGGTCTGGGTGGAGGTGGGCAAAGGTGGGGGAAATGGGGACATCTGCAATAGTGTCAGCAATAAAAATAAAGTTTAGAAAAATGGTTGAGATGTTAAACTTTATGTACCTGAAGCCCACAAAACAATCTCTGGGTCTTTCTGTTATCTTGCTTATACGGTATGTGTATCTTAGCACAATTTAAAAAAAAAAACTTTTCCTACTTTTTTAAAAAGTACTTGATGGAAGCAGAAGAAAAGAGTCACCCTGTGCTAGGTGAGGCTAAACTTGTTGATCTTCCTTAAAACGGACCAGAGGTCCGAGGCTTTCACAAAGAAGGCCGCATGACTGCCTGGACCAGCATCAAATGAGGACGAAGTGCTCCGAGCGCAAAGACGGGTCGAAAGCCTCTGTAATCGGCGCTCCCACCCCCAAGCAGACGGGGTTCAGACGCGCAACCACGAGCTCAGCGCCGCAGCCGCTTCAACCAGTAACCTCAGACCACAGCCTTCATGCAACCGGCAGAACCGCGGGCCTTCCCTGTACCTCATCGCATCAAAATGCTCACTCATACCTACCTGGTCTTTACACGTTTTAAGACCTTTGTCTGGCCAGAAACATGTCCATTTCATGAAGGGTAGTGTTACTACTTACTACTTAATAGTTATAGCTCTACAAATATTTAAAATTTACATGGTATTTATAGCTTAGTATTTAATGCACCTCTAACAAAGCTGCTTTTTGTCGAAATACGCTTTCTGAACTTACCTCATGTTGATGTGGAAGGAGTTATTCTTGTTGACCTCAAAGCCTCCAGACCAGATACAATTGGGCACATCCATTAACCTGACACACAGCAGCTGGTCATAGTCATTCCGAGGCCAATGGAACACCACGCTGGAACCGGGAAGGGTGGAAATGTAACCCTCAGGATTGGCTGTTCCCTAGAACGCACAGAGTCATCGGCTTTGGTCGGCAAGTCGTGTCAGGATGGCAAATGTAGTTACTCAGCACCTACTCAGAGCGTTGCCCCCTCCCAGAAGCTACTGTACCAAAGGCAGAGAATGGCTACTCACCTCACAGAACTCACAGTGCTGAAGGGGAGACAAGCCATGCCATTAAACACTAGTTGTTCTTCGAAAGCGTGCTGCTTACCTGTCCCCTGGCAAATTCCCTCTGTGCAAACGCCAGCTTGTGGGACGACTTATTATCTAACAGGTAACGGGGGGCGAAGATGACCATGCAGGTGTCGATGTATCGACCTCGGCCTTTCTTGACATCAATACCTACAAATAACAAAAACCACTGCCATGAATTAATCAGAAAAAAGAACATTTGTGGTCTGATAAAAGTAAATAGCCTTCACAATTACTTAAGTTTCTCTAAGAAAACACTTGCATCACCCACAGAATCCGTCCAGCCCTCTCAGAGTGGAATAAAAAAAGCCATCACACTCAAAGTATTATTCTATATTCCCATTTAGGCTTCAAAAAGTTTCAGTGACAATATCAATATCCCTACAGTTCCTAGCTTCCTCATAAAGTGCGCACCATAATAACAGAAACAAAAAAATACGGGTGTTCGGTCACAGATACCTTTGGTTTCTGTTTATGAAGCTGACCACGAGGACAGCTTACGTAACGCATGTCTGCTGATATCTGGGACACAAAATCGCCTCTCCAAGGCATAGCAAAAACTTAAGTACTTAATTCGATTTTACACTACTCTGAACTCATATGACTTTTCTCTAGTATTTTATTTTAGCTCACTGCCCACGAATCCAGCTGAAACTTAATGCAAAATATTATCAAGTTTATTGATTCATAAAATAAATGTCTTCAGCACCCACTGTGTACTGGAGGAAAAAAGCAAACAAAACACACAGCAAGGAAACAAAGTCATAACCAATCAGAAGGGAATCTCAACACATCAGGTCACAAAGAAAGAAAAAAATGAAGCAGCACTGAATTAGCTTTAAAAATCTGACAACAATTTTTAAAAGTACGAAACTCGGTGGGATGAACTATTTATTCATGCACACAATAAATATAGCAACTACATTCAAGGGTGCCAGGCTGAGCTCTGTTTATACAATGATAAAAATATTTATAGTAGAGATAATGCATAGAATAATAACATTATTCAATAACTGAACTGTTAATACCAGTTACGCCCTCTACCAAAGGCTCCACATTTAATTCTCACAATAACCTTCTGAGTTAGGTGTTTTCATTTTCCGGTTTACAGATGAGGAAACCAAGGCATGGAAAGTGAGGTCACCGGCCTTAGGTCACACAGCCAGGAGCGGTGCAGCTGTAACCGGAACCCAGGCAGCCCGCCTCCGGAGCCCTTGCTGGCACCACAATGGGACACGTACAAGGACCCTCCGCAGCAGCCAACAAGTATCAAGAGAACCAAAAAAGGAAAGAGACCTTAGGATGTGACAGTTAGGTATCTCAGATGCCCCAACGTAATCCCAATTACAAATATTCCAATCTGTCAACTCCGTAATTTATTTGTGCTGGCTTGAAGAATCTGCTGTTCCATGAATGTAAGTTTTCAAAACACCTGAAATACTGGGCAAATCTCAAAAACAAAAATCTCTGAAGCTCTGTGCTTCACAAATGCTAAGGAATACCAGAATAAAGAGAGGTTCCCGCTCACTTTTCCTTCTGTAACATGCAGAAAAGCATTAACTGTCAGAAACTGCCGTGATCACAGCTAGCTGATCTCAGCTAACACAAAGTCTGCCCACAAAGGATGTGTTTAATATTATAAAAAGAATCTACAGTACCGAGACTCGATTTTTTGAAAAAAAGCAGCCTTTTCGTTTCCCTTTTCTTCTTAGATTGCTCTGGCAAAACCCCAGTAAATGAATAGCTGATAAGATAAAAATGCACAAAATTCTTCTCTTTGGAGACACATGTGAGGCTAACAAGCAAGGCCCTCCCTGGCTTTTGAGCTTGGGACTGAGCTTTAAACTTTCATGAGAGGGAGCTAGTTATCTGTCCAACTCTCCGAAAACATTCAAGTAAGAGATTCCACAAAGTCCCTCCATGTTAAATGCTGAGATCTCATGATCCTTAAGAATTATAAAGACCTATCTTACTTCTACCCAGCTTAGTCCTCTCTTTGATATAACAAAAATTTCAAATCATAGTCTTGTCCCTAAAAACATATGCAATAAGTCTTTTTAAAAGATTTTATTTATTTATTTTTAGAGAGAGGGGAAAGGAAAGAGAAAGAGAGGGAGAAAAACATCAATGTGGGGTTGCCTCTCACGCGTCCCCTACTGGGGACCTGGCCCGCAACCCAGGCATGTGCCCTGACTGGGAATTGAACCATGACCCTTTAGTTCGCAGGCCCGTGCTCAGTCCACTGAGCTACACCAGCGAGGGTGTGTAATAAGTTTTATTACACAGCGAGGGTGTACATAAGTGTAATGTATGCTTTTAGCACAGTGATTTTCGACCAGTGTGCCAGTTTTTAAAACATGCAATACCTGACTATTTAGTCACGGGCACTGACCTCTCTTTCCCCTCAGACTGTCAAATTTTGAGATGACAACAGTCAACACAGTCACTGTCTGGTGTGAGTACCCTGTCTTGAACCATAAATATATAGGTCATATGATAGAGCTGCATCGTATTGGTCACAAAGCTATCGCGTCTGATTGGTTAATTCTTAGTATCAGAAATCCTCATATACGAGTATAGGCACCTGATTTTTTTTTAAAGATTTTATTTATTTATTTTTAGAGAGAGGGGAAGGGAGAAAGAGAGGGAGAGAAATATCAGTGTGTGGTTGTCTCTCACATGCCCCCCAACGGGGACCTGGCCTGCAACCCAGGCAGGTACCCCGACTGGGAATCAAAACAGCAACTCTTTGGTTTGCAGCCCACACTCAATCCAACGAGCTACACCAGCCAGGGCAGCACCTGATTTTTTAAAGAGTCACTTTGGAGCAAAAAGGATAAGAAATTACTATTTTTATGTAAATCAATCAAAATTATAACTATTTTTGTCAGACAGGCAAAAAGTAATATTTTTTTGGTGTGCCACGGAGTTTTAGTAATTAGTTGATGGGCACCACGGGAGGAAAGATTGAAAATCGCTATCTGCATGTAAGTGTATACATGCACTCCCTGCACAGTTCCCACTGGACAGCTCGATTTGCCTCCCTTCGAGAATTCTGTTATTCCTTAGCTCCAGCTGCTAAGCGCTCCATCGGCCCACCCCACAATCCGTCCCAATGACAGCTTCTAGACAACCTGTGGTAGCTTGCTTTGCAAAGTGTATCATGGACAAGATGCCCCAGAAGAAAACCAAACACAGCATGAAGCAGCCTTTGCCTATTCGAGGGACAGAGCAAAAAATGCCAGCAAAAGTAAAGCGAATGATCCTCAGTGGGAGGTTCAAATTAAAGTTTATTTTTTCTGTTAAAAACCGTAATGTCAACTTTGAAGGAGGCAGCCCCATGACAAGGGAGAATGCATACAAATTCGGGGTGAAAAATCTCTAAAAGCAAACTGTACCTGGGAGAGACTATAACTACTAAAACCTCAAACACTTAAACACGACCTGACCCCAGCCAGGGTCCAGGGTGAACTGCCAAATACCCGCTGAGGGTTTCCTTCTGCAGCCTCACCATTTCTGCACCGTGCAGTAGCCACTCGTCATGCGAAACAAAAAACTCGATTCTTTGGTCACTGTGGCCACATTTCATAGCAATGTGCACTCAAGTGCTCAGCAGCCACACGCGGCGGCTAGTGCTACCATACTGTGCAAAACCGAACACTTCCATCACTGCAGAGGGTTCAACGGGTCGTGCAGTCCCACATGGTTTCCCGACACTCAACATTAAATGGCGCTTTGAGATCCTTGGAAATTATACACTAAAGGAAGGACACACTGCTCGCTATTTAAACCTGGGGCACATTAAATCAAATTTATCTTAATCCTGCAGAAAGTCTTTTGAGAATTCCAGGTGGCTATGAGGTTCATAGGTAAAGTATTCTCCCCTCACCACCCTCCACCTCCATAGGCTAAGCTAGTTCAGGGGGCCTCTAATTAGCATAAGCACCAAGTGCACTTTATTACATTTTCTGCTTCCAATGTGCACGTCCCACTCATGATCCTGCCTCTGACCCAGACTTCCCGATCACATCTGGGCAAGTCACTTAACCTCTCTGCTTCGGTTGTGAGAACAATGCTTCTTACCCTCTCGGCATTTGCAAATTTTAATAAATGCATGGGAAATGCTTGAGGATGAAAAAACAATTCTAAGTGGTCCTATTATTCCCGTGAAAAACAAGGATTTAAGCCAATCTGACACTTTCCCGACACAGGTGAGTCTGAAACCACACAGCAGAGCCTCAGCCTGCACAGGGTGGTGTTCAGGCAGCTGCTGAGGCCCGAGGAGAACAGGCCCATGGTGACGTCCGCTCCGAGAAAAGATTCCTAACCCGACACCAAATGAGAAAATCGGCACTTGCTGCCAGGCCACGACGTGTGGCCAGCTTGTGACCCGGGCCTGAAGTCCCGGGCTGACAGCTCGGATTCTCCCACTGCCCCACGTGTGACCCACCAATGTTATAGATCAGCCCGGGGCGGTTTCCTTGCTGGATGACTCTCAAAGCTCGGACACCACTACCGCCATCCAGGGAGAAGCCCTGACACCAGCCCGGCATGCCTTCGGGATGGATCCCCCTTCCGATTCTCATCGTGCAGCTGTGGGGCAGAAAAGCAAAGATTTATATGTGCATCGTCCGAAAGTCTCATCTACCTGCTCTAATCAGGAAACGCTGCTATGGCTGCCATCCAAACTGAGAACTCTAATGCTGACTCTTCCTCACTCGCGTAATTCCCAAACGCAGCAAGGCGATTACTATGTTGGTGGTTAACCCCCGTCTCAGAGGCAGCCACACTACGACAATGTGTAGAATGTGTGGACGTCTTCAACTGAACACTTTAGGAAAAAAACATTAAGACTCTATGAGCATAAGACATGCAGAAAATGCTACAATATTTATCATCCCTCTGAAAAACAAGCACTCCAGCCAAACAGATACTTTCCTGACTCAGGGGTTTCCAGGGTTCATGAAATACCTTGAACATATCAGAAAAGTGTGCACACAGTTCTGTACATCCAAGAAAAGTATGTGCAGAAAATGCAGCTAATGGCACGTTCCCTCTAAGGACCGGCACTGTGACGATGGCAAGGCACCAGCTTCGTTGGCCAGTGTCATATCACAGACCCTGGAACCGTAATTCCTGGACGTGTGTTCCAGTTCTACCACTAACGAGCCATATAACCGTGGGCAGGCACCTCCCTCTCTCTGAGTCTCAGTTTCCTCATCTTAAAATAAAACAGTATTTCCTGCCCTGCCCAATCCACTGGGATGCTGGGAGAATCCAATGAGATGGTCTACATGGAAATGCTTTGGTAGCTACGAACTCCCTGGAGAAAATAAACTGTTATGAATGTCAAGTCCTAGATCGAAAATTGTCAAATCCTCTCAGAAAGAGTAAGACTGGGCTTGCTGGCCACGTCAGGTGTCTGCATGTACACCACGTCCAGCACCCCAGTCCATCCTCTCCTAACTGCAGCACCAGCCTAGATGCCAGCCAGCCCTCCTGGGAGATGAATCTGCACCCCTGGCGTGGGGCACTCCCTAAGCCTTCCTCGTAAGCTTGTAGCAAGCATACTTCTGCAGATGACGGAGTATGTCATTTTAGCAGTATCAGGTACACCCATGTATCTTTGGATTATAGCTATAAATTAAGACTCCTGTAAGGCAGAATGTCAAAACGAAGAACAAAGGGAAGTAATAGTCATGCCATACATTAAAAGGACATGTCTTCTAACCCTCACAATTGTTGCTTTTCTCTGCCTTTAAACATGCAAGGAATGCTTTCAGATCCTGAAATGCCATGTTTTATTTCCAGAGTAAAAGAGAGGCATTTCAAAACCTTACACAAAATGACCTGGATTGGATTAATGGGGGGGGGAGGCTTTGCCAGAGGTCCAATCACCACCCCCCCCCCACTGCACCCCTACACCAGCGCCTCTGCCTGTGCTGAGATCTTACAGGAGAACAAAACTATGCAGAGATGGGGGTTCCTCTTCATTGGCAGAGTTATGAATAGAACTACTAATACATGTAAAATAAAACTAGCTTTCATTATAAACCAACCAAATGGTTTATTTTCACTATCAAGTAACAGAGAAATGAGATCTGAAAGAATCCCATTAGGTCATGGTCCTAGTCCCCTGCCAAGTCGGGACTGTTATCTGCAGTGCATTTCTACGTGCACGGACACACTACAGCCTTTGCTAACTTTTCCCTTCCCCGGGAGTTTATTTCCCCTTCCCATAAACGACCGCACTCACAGGTTCGGCTGCTCTTTGTCAGCATAGCAGAATAACAGAGGGCTCAAGCTCCGGGCCAGCTCATGTTCCTCAAACTGGCCTGCAGCGTCCGTCTTTGCGTTGTCCTGTCTGAAGATCAGTGGCAACCCTTTAGGAAAGAGGGAGAAAGTATACATCAATCCCACCCAGTCTATCCAAGACAGATGCAAATGGTAAAACTAAAAAAAATCGTCATGGGGAGAAAGAGTAAAAACTGAATTTATTTAGCGGGTTCAGTTCGTTGTCTGAAAGGACAGTTCTGACGATGACTGAGCATTTACTACGGAAGCAGGTAAGTTCCAGAAGCTTAGGCTATTGAAGTAGTCTATCTGCATTGGCCCCATTTAGTTAGCTGAGCAAAAAACATCCAAATTCCCATGGCCCACCTGAGCAGCCTCTACACTTACCTGTTTTGTTAATCAACCAATACGGTGCAGAAATGAAGATCTTTAAGGACCCTTCTGCTCGGCACACAATCCGGATGGTGAGGTTCAGCTGCCGCCGGTTGGTGTCATAGAGTCGCATTCTCACCATGTAGTTCTGGGTTCCAGGTGGAATGAGCAACTCTTTACAGAGCGGAAAGTTCTCCAGTGACACCCCTAAAGGACACAGAAGCTATTGCCTTTCCGTGTTCTCATTTTAGTTTGTTAAAATCGTTAACAAATGAAATTGGATTCCTTTTGGAAAAATCAGTAACTATGTCTCCCACTAGCAAAAAAAATCTCATTAGAATGGCCATTTTCATCTAACTGAGGTGAGAATATATATGAGGCAGACCAGATGGCCTGGAAGTCACAGTAGGGAGTCTGAACTGCATATTTAGAAAGAGGAAAATACCAAAAAGCTACCAGTAGCAGCTATGATTAGTAAGAGCTTATTACACATCAGGCCCTGTGCTGGGCGCCTAAAACAAAAGGAGAGCAAGCAGAGGGTCAGAGCCAAGGCCTCTGCAGCAAATGCCTGGTTCTGAGTCCCAGTCTGGCCCTCCCCGCTGCATGGGGCAGGGTAAGCCGTTAACCTCACTGTGTCTCATCCGCCGAACGGGGATAACAACAGTATCCACACACGCTGCAGGACTGTTATTAGAAGCGACACTCCATAGGACGCAGACTCAGAAGATGCACGGTGCTGGGTGTGTGCAGCGCCGCGGTGGGAGGGAGGACACTGCATTCCACCCGGGGGCTCACAGACGTTGGCCGAAGGAGCACTTCAATGCCAGCGCCCAGACCCAATTTCTTTAGAACGGACAACTAGCACTGCACTGTTTTTCTCTTCTAGGTGCTCACTGGCATGCACGCTCATTGCTGTGGAACACAAGGTCAGCACGTTTCACGTTCCTACCCGTAAAACGCAGAGAGCAGCTACCTCTCTGCCTGAAACGTGCTACTGTGAAGATCAAATGAGACGATATACAAAACTGTAAAAAAAATACACTTCCGAGTCATCATCATCTCAACACGTCCACAACAGCCCTGAAGAACAACAGTTCCTGCCCAAACTCCAGACGCACATCTTTGTGACAAGCACTACAAGTATGATAATGATTCTAACGATGCTCTGCCTCCAGCTCCTTCATCCCTAAAACTGAACATATAAGAAGCACTGAGCATCCCGAACCTGAACTTCTTCATCAGGAATAGGACGAATAACCACTGCTTAGGGTGACGTGACAGCATGCGTGTGAAGCACGTGATCTGCAGTACACAATGCCTGCAGTACAGTGAGCGCCTGGCACATGCCTTTCCCTTTCCTGAACAGAGAAGGGGAGATGTATGATTTTGCTCATTTTATAGCTCGGGAAAAGCATGGTTTAAAAAGATGAAATGACTTCCTCTAGTCATACATCAAATGAGCAACCTAAGAAAAAGGCTCTTTCGGGTGCTTCCTCTGGAAATCTTTTGGATTTTTCAATTATTTTCTTTTGATAATTTTCTAACTTAGAAGTTTTACATTTTTCCAAAACTTCAGAAATCCTTTGAGCTGGCTTATTGAGAGAGTATGTCTGCTATGGTTTCCAAAATCTTTACCAAATAATTACAAAATACTCACTGACATTTTCATAGCATTACTACAAATGACAATGCGGCTCGATCCTTACCCAGTTCGATGTTCTGGGATGTGTCCGCTGTGTGGAGAGCCACCTCTTTGCCAGGCTTCAGCGTCCCATTGATGGGCATTCCTTTCACATAAAAGTCAAGTTCACAAGGGAGCAAATTGCAGATGACCACTGTTGGCAGGAGATATATGGTATGCCCGGGCTGCCTGAAAATCTGTTTTGCACTGTCAGAAAATATGTTTGAGGGCATGTAATCTGGATAATTCTCTTTCTTTATAGCCACACAAAACCTATGAAGAACAAATGGTGGGAAAACCATCAGCCTGAATGAAGAACTTGAATTTTTTCCTCCTTAGCTAAGTACGAGAAAGCATAACATTAAAATGGTCCAATAATTCAGTAAGGTATTGCAATTATTTGGGAGGAATAATGGTTGTTCATGCTGCTGTTGAGTTCTGTTTATATTTACTTTGGTGAAATATTATATTCTTTATGTTATTAAATATTTTACCACATGTTTTCCTTCAAAATTTTTCCCCCCACCTTCCTCCTCTAAAACCTAGGTGCACCTTATGGTCCGAAAACATGGTAGTTGTATCATGTGCACACAAAAGAAGTTTCACCTCTTTTCAGATCTTTCTGCTTTTTTTCAATTTCTTGTTTATTTATTGATCCTTATTGCAACGTCTAGGACAACTGCAACCTCGAAGAGAATGGCTGCCTCCTGACCTTACGGAAAAGAGCTTACGGTTTCACCGGGAGTTTAATGGTAGCTGCAGGTCTCTGACAGATGACCTGTAACGGACTGGAAACACCCGCTTCCATTCCTGGTTTACTGGGCATTACAGGAACAGGTACTGAATTCTGTTAAATGCTCCCCAATCTTTTTTTTTTTTTTTTGTCTTACTGATGTGATCTGATCATTTTTTTTCTCTTTTAGTCTCTTAACATGGTGAACTACATTTGTCAATTTTCAAATGTTAAGCTAATCTTATATTCCTAGAATAAACCTCGCTTGCAGTTTTCTATTTAGTTATTTTTGCTAAGAATTTTTGCAACTCTTCATAGGGAAATGTCAGTTTGAAATTTCCTTTATATAATACCTCTATCAGTTTTGGTATCAGGGATATGCTAGCCTTATAAAATGAGTTAAGAACCGTTACCTCCTCCCCTACTTTCTCAGAAAGTTTATATGGAACTGGTATTATTTCTTCTCTAAATGTCTGGTAGCATTCACTAGTGAAGCCACAGAATCCTAGAGTGTTCTTTGTAGGAAGGCTTTTTATTACGAATTAAATTTCTTTAATAGATACTGGGGTACCTGGATTTCCTATTTCTCCTTTGCGTCAGTTTTGGTAACCTGTGTTTTTAAGAACTTAGTCATTCCAGTGTGGAACCTGCGTAAAACGGTTCACAACATCTCCGTTTAAACCTCGTGATGCCTGCAGGATCCATAGTAACGTCCCGTTTTCACTCCTTACATCGGCAGGTTGTATTTTCTCTCTCTTCCCCTTGACCCTCCTTATTAGAGATCCATCAACTTAATCTTGCCCTGAGCAATACGGTTCAGTCGGTTGGGCGCCGTCCCACACAGCAAAGGGTCACTGGTTTATTCCCGGTCGGGGCACGTGTCTGGGTTGTGGGTTCAGGCCCTGGATAGGGCCCTTCCAAGGGGCAACAGACGTATGTTCCCCTCTCTCCTTCCCTATCCTTCTCTCCAAAAATACATTCAAAAAATCTTTTTGAAAAATTATGAATCTGATTCATAATCTTTTAAAAAAAGATTTTATCAAAAGGCCAATTTTGATACTATTGATTTTTTTTCCATTGACTTCTATACTTATTTTTACTGTTTCCTTGTTCTTTTTATTTAACGTGCTCTTCTTTGTCTGCCTCAAGATAGGGACTTAGAGCAGTGATTTTACATCTTTCCCATTTTCTAATATGAATATTAAAGCTCACATTTCCCTCTAGAACTGCTTTCACCGCATCCTCCACATTTTAAAATGCCTGGTTTTTATTATCGTTCAGTTTGAAATATTTTAATTCTACTTGTGATTTCTTTTTTGATTCATGGATTACTTAGAAATGTATTGTTTAAACTTCCAAGTATTTGAAGATTTTGTAAGTATCTTGTGGTTACTGACTTCTAGTCTAATTCTATTGTGATCATGAAACATATTGTGTATCATTTCAATTCTTTAATATTTGCTGATCTTTGTTTTATGACCCAGTAGATGATCTCTCTTGATGAATGTTCCACACGTACTTGAAATAAATGCGTAGTCTGGAGTTGTTGGTTAAAGTATTTTATAAATATTAATTATGACAAGCTGATTGATTAGCACTGTTCAAATCCTTTTACGTCTTTACTGATTTTGTTTGTTTTGTTAATTACTGACAGGGAAGTATTAAAATCACCAATTGTGCCTGTGTATCTACTTCTCCCCCCGAGTCTGTTACCAATTGGCAAAACTCGATAAAGGGTAAAGCGGCACTCTGTACTATTCTGGCTCCGATTCTGCAGGTTTAAACTAAATGAATGCCTGTCTTCCCTGTAAAGAAAACTAAAGCTGATGACCTCTAATCTACCTAAGTTTAACCCTGGCTGGTGTGGCTCAGTGGATTGATCACTGGGCTGCAGACCAAAAGGTAGCCAGTTCTGATTCCCAGTCAGGGTGCATGCCCGGGCTGTGGGCCAGGTCCCCAGTTGGGAGTGTAAGTGGGGGCAATCAATCAATGTTTCCCTCGCACACTGATGTTTCTTTCCCTCTCTTTCTCCCTCCTGTCTCCTCTCTCTAAAAGTAAATAAAATCTTTAAAAAAATTAAGTTTTAAGTCACTAACATTAGCAATCCAGTATGTTTTCCAATATTAAATCTAGTAGCATGTTGCTTACACTCTTCAGAAGGGGAAAGGAGGAGTCTAACTAATTTAGACAATTTTGTCAAAATCCCTGAGGAAAGTCAGTACTGGGTACATGAACCTTCATCCAAACTCCTTTGAAATCTGTCATCTTAAAAACTCCTAACCCAGGGTTTTGCCTCCCCATTTAGAACGGGAACCGATAAGTTTCTTCCCCCCCACCCCCACATGTCCTGTCTTCACGCTGACGCATGCGTACCTGTGCCTGGTAGTGTCTGTACAAACGCTGCGTTTTTAGTTGCTTCTCCAACACACATCAGATGATAAGCAACAGCCCCAACCCCCACCAGGGGTTAATTAGCCTTTGAATCCTTACAAAGTCTAACACCAGAACTTAAGGAATCAGAACTTCAGGGTTTTAGATAAGCACGACTGCAACGCTAAGGGTCCTTAGAGAAAGCATAAGGAAGAAAAGCAAAGCACAGTCTGCATGCCTCTGCAGCGCCATGCATACCTGAAGAACCGGCTCTTCTCCGTGTCCATGGAGGGGCACTCCCGCTTGCTGCTGCTGACCTCGGCTGTCTTCACCACATTGGTCCAGTGAATAGGAGCCTTACAGAAAAACACGCCCAGGCCTTTGGGCCGGGCCTGCAGCCGCCATGAGGTGAGATGCAAAGGCACAGCAAAGGAGTCCCCGGGCATGACGGCGGGAAGCACCACGGGCTCTGCCACAGAAGGAAGTATTAGCGCGTGCAGGCCGGGGCCTGCCGCCCAGAAGCGTGCTGACCTGACGATAAAAGGCAGGCAGGCTATGCCAAGACTTACTGTCCGGAGCTGACGGGCTGTCCAGCCTCAGCTCCATTGGGGTCTCAAGTCTGTTCTTCACAATGAGGGCAGACCGAACGGTGATTACTTTCCGAGCGCTGCCTTCCATAGTCACCGCAAAGACCACCCGGACCGGCGGGAGGGAGGAGAACTGTGAAAAAGACACACAAGTAAAAGAGCACGGCTGCAGTTTGAAAAAAAAAAAAAAACACACATAAAAATACAATAATACCAGCCAGCATGCGTCAAAGCGTCTTATTATTACCATAGCTCTTTGGTGAAATTAGTCAGCCCTACGAGCATTCAGCTTTAACAGGAATACATATCCTATAATAACACACTATCAAAAGAGCAAATCCTAAACATTTCTGTAACAACAGTTATTCCACTCAGGAGTGATATCACAACGTGTGTCACTAAGAAAACTCTGTCCCAGGCCTCTAGACACGCTGTAAAGAACTTCACCTAAGATCAGTAACAACCCATCAAATCTCCCAGACTTCTGCAATTCCATAAAAGAGCATCTGCCAGAGGTGGTCCTTCGTGCACAAGGTTGCTGGGTCCCTACGCACCAGCCCCTCCCTGGGAGCTGAGCAAGGCTTGTTTCCAACACTGCGGGAGGGGCGTAAAGATCATCCAAAGCAACTGAAAGTCCAGAAACACTGAGGCCGGGCTTGGGAAAACATTAAATGATTTACCTTCTGTGGTATTTCCCTCCTAGACTAATATTAAAGTGAGGGAACATCCTTTGAACGGTAACAATGGGTTGGGTATTGTCCAAAATACACAAAAGTGAAAGGAAGTCTTCTGAGATTACACCTTGTCTCTGTGAAATCCAGACAGTGAGCAATAAAGAGTCGTCTACACGGGAGTGCCTTCCACAGGAACAACAATAACTTCTTCCTAATGTCAGAAAAATTACTCTCTAGGCCCATACGCTACCCACAGACATGCCTAGAGAGAAACCAATCTTTGTACTTCAAAGAATTCCAAACACAAACTTCTCTTTCTTCACAGCATCTTTCTCAGTCCTATTTAATAATCACTCTTTTATAAACAGGACCCCGAGTCTCAGAAACTCAGCATAACGGAGGAAAATAATTTATCCTTGGGCTTGGGCCACTACTTTCTTTTTCCATACACTCACTCACGCAGCCAGCGCAGATCCTGTGCCACAAAACTTCTTCTTTAAGCATGAAACCCTACCCACCAGGTAAGCCAGAGGTTTCCGACACTGTTCCTCCTCGCGCCAGTGTCCGGAACACACTGACAGTGTTTCTTCACCGGAGAAACGCAGACACCACACCCCAGCTTTTCCCACTGCCAACTCTTCTATGAAAGCAAACTGCATGTGAAAACCAACCCAGTAAGCAATACAATGACGAGCTCCATGTTCTGGGCCAAGACTTCCAGGAAGCCCCAATGAGAAAGCAAACCGTTTCTTTCTGGGGTGCTGTCGGAGAGATACAGGCACGACCGCCACCCGAGGGGCCACCGACCCCGCCCAGCAAAGCCTGGTACAGCCAAGGCCAATGACAATCGTTTCGAATCTTGATCTTGACACCTCTAAGCTTAGCTGCGATTTCACATTTCAAAACAGACTACCCATAAGGGGGAAGAAATGATAAACAAAAACCTAAAAATAGTTTTTTAGTGTCATCCTGTGATGTTTCAACAGTCAAAGGAGGGAAAAAAATCTTACTCTTTTTCATTCTTATTTACTTTCATGACCTATGGACCCAAACCTATGAAATACATAGAGCCACAGGAGGGTTAATTTATATTTTAACTGAGAAAGAAAAGAAAAGCACTGGCCCAAAGCCTTTGCCTTCTCTCTCCTTGCCTGTAGTGTTCAGTCCCACACACCAAGTTAGGTGAAAACATTTTCTGGCATGTTCTTACCAAATGAAGGTAATCATTAATAGAAAGGAAGAGGGATAAATTCCAATCACTTATATGCATTAAGTCCTCTGAGCATTAAGAAATAAACACCGACGTGTGGATCGGGCGCAGTGTGAATGCTTAATAAACCCCGTGACACAGGAGAATCATACTCACATAAACCTGAGGGTGAATGATGTTTGTTCTGCTGCCTGGGCTGCCAATCTAAGGAAGATTCCAAAAGTCAGACAGTCAGCACAGACCTAAGATTACAGCCATCATCAAGTTCAATGACAATGTAATTTGCCTAAAAGTACGGTTGTAAATAAGTACCCTTAGCAAAGTATGCTCTACTACCAAGAGAAAACATCTTATCTTAGAAGATATGGGAAAAACAACACTCACTTTACCACTATTCCATGGATGCAAAATTTTTCCAGAACATATTTATACAACAGAAACGTATCTCTCGAAGGAATTAGCCCTTTCGTTACTAGAAAGGAAATTAGGCAGAAAATTAACCTTGAAAGGAAGCACCCTTTTCTAAGAAACACGGGGCACGTGAGAGGAGCAGGGGCAAGACAGCATTCCTCCGGGAAGGAGACAAGCATGGCAAAGGCTCCCGTCCCTGGAAGATGCGCTTCCCCTCTCACCACTGGCCACCCAACAGCGAGTGCAGTCAGCCCACGAGGTGTGGCTGAGTCCTGGGCAACAGCACCCATGGCAGATGCCTCAGCTGGGAGGCTGGCCCCCACCTGCCCATTCTAGTCAGGGGTGCGATCAGCATCATCCCGGGCTGGTCCACCTCCCCCGAGAACCGCAGGCCGGGCTAAAGTTCAGGCCAGGGTGAGCGGGAAGATGTGTATATTGGAAAGTAAACAGCAGAGGGTACCTGGCTTCATGCCAGAGAGGAGAAGCTGGAGAGAAGGAACTAGAAGGCTCTAGGAGCAGCATCATAAGAAATTCAAAGATCGTACATGCAGGAAGCGTAACAGTGTGTGAAGTACAGCCAACACGTGTCAGGCAGACCAGCAAACTGCCCGGTAGGCCAGCTGAGTCAGAAATGGGTCTGCACAGATAACGTGTCAAAGTCAATTCTAGACCTTGAATTTTTACTGAAATTATCTACACACTGGTTACCAATTCCTACAATGGCTTGATACAATCTTACGTCTTCTTCCTAGAACTAGCAGAAATAAAGAACAAGAAAACTTCAGCACAGCAGGGCTGTTACAGGCTTCGCTGAGTGCCTGGCTGTAAGGGGGTGTGGTCGGGGCACAGCCTACACCCATCCCCCGCCACACACCGTAGAGGAAGATGAATTCTTATCTGGCGCTGCGTATCGGAAAAAGGTCCCCACTTTGTCCACAGACACGGGGCTCACTTGCTCCCAGCCGCTCACTCTCACTTGCAGCTGGTGTATCCGGAGGTCATGGGTGTGTCTGCAGCAGAACACGGAGAAAGACATCACACACAGCCTGATAAAGGAAAGAAAACTAGCAGCAAAGACCCAAATCTGATTTCCTATACAATGCTATAGAAACCCAGCTGGCCGAGCCTTTTAGCGATTACCCGGTGCAAGGGAAACCAAGAGAATCTATTCACTGGGTTTCGTGCTAGAAACCGCAGGATCTGTAGAGCGCGAGCAAGAGCGGCACTTGCCCTCCCTGTGCATGGGCCACGCAAGCCCTGCACGCTGGCCCAGGGCTTTCCCCACCAACCCCCGCCCAACCTTTATGAAACAGCGCCATCGGCCAGCTAGAACCAGTTCAGTGCGGTAGTCAAAACGTTCTACTAGCAATCTGATCGTACAGTCGTGCTCTTGGAAACACCCGAAACATTTTCTTCACGGTCCTTTCGCTGAACCCCCACCTCTCTCAGAACCACACTCAGCCCTGGCTCGGTCCCCAGGGCTGCAGACAGGCCACGAGAGATGGCGCCCTCAGCATTTCAGAGCGGAGGTGCTTGGCGGAAACTGGAGCAGAAAGCAGTGGGCAGAACAGGAGGAGCAGGAGGAAATTGCACATTTAATTCCATTTTAGATTTTGCCTAATTCAAGCCAGAAGCCTGAAATGGGGAACTGGATTTGAGGCTGACAGGAAGGAGGGAGGGAGGAGGGGAGGCAGGGAGTGGGATACTGTGTGCTAAAGGGGGAAAAGCCAGAAAGGCATTTATTTTGATGAATTCAAGAACAACAGTGGGACTTGAAATGGGTTACAAAACATGGAATCTAAAACGGAAATGACAAAGAGGTCACACAGAGGCAGTGCTTATTAAGAAGTACAGCTAACGGTTCTTTAATTAGCTCCTCCAGGAACTTTCTGGAACAGGAAAATGCTCACCACTCATCCCTGGAAATTCTAACACGGCTTCCAGGTACATGTACCCAGAGCAGTGACTTTTTAAACTACATTTTTCCTGTACCACCACTGGGGGCCACAGGTTCAGAGGGTCTGCCGCGAGGGAGGAAAGCGTGCTGGCAGAAGCTACACGGAGGGAAGCGGTGCTGGTTGCAGGAGCAGGTCCTCACACAAAGACTTAGGGCACCGTGAGAGCAGCAGGCCAGAGCCAACCTCCGCCACTTCCGCTCAGCCTGAGAACTGACCGAGGCTCCTCTGCTAACACCTCTTCCACCAGACAGTCCTTCCACTTAAACATGCTTGCAACACAAGAGCACTTTGTTAGATGTTTCGTGATCTCTCAGTAGGCAGCCATAACCTTCTCTCGCTTCTGTCGCAGGTTCTTGGCTGACTGTCAGCAGCGAGTGCCAACAGTCTGCCTAGGTGAGGTGTTCTTATCCTCTTCAGAATCACTTTACCTTATCATCATGGCTCTGCTTTCTGAAACATCTGCTTGCTAAGAGTGCTATGTGGCTCCTCTGTATCTTACAAACTGAAATCAACATGCTTTAAAAACCCTTTCAGAATAGCATGTCACCAATGCATCATGAAAACCAGGCTGGAGGGCAATGTACCGGAGTGTTATGCCCTGTCTATGCTCCAACCAAATCATGTGAAACACACATGTCCAATAAAGCGATAACTAATGGGAAATGAAATATATTTCCAAGATAGTCATTACATTTTTCACATTGTATTTATTTTTTCATATTACGATTTAGTCCCCTTTTACCACCCTGATAGTCATTACATTTTTTAGCAGGAAACACTGATTTTCAAAATACTTTTTAAAAATAAATTATTACAATCTTTAATAAAGTGAAAGACAAAACATTTGAGATAATCGTATCATATATGAGGAAAAGAAGGGACCACACTTTACCTGTGTCTTAGCTTTCCACGTGCTTCAAATTCAAAGGGAATCTCTTCACCTGTGAGGACCTCCCGCCATTCGCTAACATTGTGAGCATCATCGAGAAAGGCTCCGTTCTCTTCTGGAACGACCCCTGGACTCCCGCTGTGAGACAGTGCGGCCCTGGAACCACATTAGACGACACCAGCTCGGCCCCCTCTCTCTCCAGCTGCCTCCCACACAGAGCTCAGGGCTGGGAGCAAAAAGCCTCCTGGAACCTGGTTCGCAGCAGTAGGGCTGCGTGACCTGGCTCCCACCGATGGTCTCCAAGGTCAGGAACTAAAGCTACCTCCACGATCAATCACAGCTTATCCGACACTCAGCTGAGAGCTGTCACTGCACACTCACCTGCCCCCCAGCACTGAGCCTGCTACCCAGGGCACTACGTAAACTGAGTCACGACTTTGAAAGGCAGTATTACATGACTGTAAGCACTTAACAGACCTAAACTTTTTAAAAAACAAACCAACAAGAAAGTCTCCTGTAAAGCATTATTACCCGTAGTGGAGGAAAAATGTGGTTTCCAATCAGTTGATTCTGTTACTCGTTTCGTGTTCTGCATTATCTAACCAGGTCTCAGCAGGCAGAAAGCCGCCGAGAACGCCCTCCATCGGCTTAGGGAAGCTCTTACTTGTTCTCCAGACTCCACCCAATGCCATTTGGACTAAAGTGTGTTTAAGGTTTGAAAGACAATTCTTACGGAGGGTAAAGAGAAGAAAATGGGAGGTGTTTTCAGAGCAGCCTCAGAAGAAAAATGTGCAACGTTTGGTTTAATAACCACATGCGGCTTCCTCGAAGAGACTCGGGGACCGAGGAGAAAACACGGGATGACTCTCTCTCGCGTCCCACCCACACCCTTCATCTGCCCGACTCTGATGTTAAACGCATGTCTACTGGGGTCAGCGTCGCAATTTGGGTGTTTCGCACTCAAGACCTACTTCTCTGGCTGCAGACTCCACAGAGAGCCAGGCAGCAAGTTCCTGATTCAAATACAATACGAGAACCTCGAGCAGGGGCCCGCCGGGCTGGCACACAGGAGCCTTTGGTGGCGGGGATGGCTCGGGGTGACAGGTCGAGCGCTCCTCACCTGGTGGGGGTGGTGGTCAGGGTGGCGAACCACAGCGTGCAGCCTGTGTGATTCCTCAGGGCAAAGGGGACGAAAGGCTGCCTGCGCTTCGGGGTTTTCACCTCTGCTGTGAACAGACAGACAGCCGCCATTAGCACCGCCTCCACCTGTGTGGACGAGACACCTCCCCCACTCCGCCCCTCTGCTCCCTCTGCCCCCAGGCAGTACCTGAAACGCTCTCTAGGCAAAGGGGCTGAAGGAGGGGGAAGAGAGAAGGAACCACCACCGAACTACCACCGCTGAGCCCACAGGGCTGACGGAATCCCCAGGGACTCTGCTGCCTGCTGCAGGACGCCTTGGTCCCTCCCACGACAGCTGGCTGTCACCTGTGGCTGCCCCAGCCCCCAATTCTCCCACAACCCCTGTATGCCCCATCTCAGCAGAGGGTGTCAGGACCTAACCTGGCTGGAATTGAGAGAGAGAAAGAGAAGTGGACCTCTGCTACTCCCAGGAAATATACTATAAGTAACCCAAACTTAGCGAGTAGATCACACCTACTTGATTAAACTTGGTCCAAACCACCTGCACATTAACAAAGCCTCCCCTTCTGTAAAAGTTACACTGCAGTTGCATTATTCCTATGACCATAAAAGAAAAACATCTTTCCTATCCTCTTACACTAATTGTTGGGGGTTTCTTCTCCCTGGAGGATCAGAAATGTACTGTCCTAAAGGCTTTAAAATTAAATGCTCCACTCATTAGCCGACACAGGTATCACCACCATCTGCTGTAGGGTAGGTACTAGGCAGACTACAAAAGGAGCATAAACTAGTTTCTTTTCACAAAATAGCATGTAATCAGGGAAACCGGAAAGGAACACTGATCAACACAAGACCATAAGTAACCAAATTCTAGAACGAATCAGCCTGACAAGTAAACACCGTAGAAAAATCAGAGAAGTGAGAGACCACATGGCCAGAAAGAGCCGAAAGGCGGACCAGCGGCCTGCAGCCTGTCCTGCTGGTGGTCTGGCGCTGCACAGAGGCTGCCAGAGGAGGGATGTCAGCTCCTCCGACTCAGGGCCGAGTCTCCCCTGAGGACGCACGAAGAAAGGAGGAGGGGCAGCAGGAACCACAAAGGCCGCGTGCTCACGCCACACACATGCTGGCAACCAAGGGGGCACAGCCCCGTCTCCCAGGCATCTCGTGTTAAAGCACAGACAGCCTGAGTGAGACCAGCACCCAAATGGCCTGCAGCTGCGCAGAAAACGGCATCTGGAGGTGACCGGGCCTGCTTACTGAGACACTACAGCAAAGTGAACTCATCTTCCAGGCCCACATGCCTCCTGCCCGCGAAACAAGAAGGCAGACTGCACAGCCCTGCCTCTGCCACCTCCCGGGTGGGCGTGGGGCGGTGTCACAGGTCAGTCATCATCACTGCCTTCGTTTTTCCTTTGTTCTTTTTACTCATGCAAGTTCCCTTTTTTAAACTCAACTTCACTCTTTTACTGTACCGTTTTCCATGACCACTTAGCCCCCTTATGCCCTGCTCCCCACCCCGCAATCACCACACTGTTGTCCGTGTCCATGAGTCCTCTTCCTTTTCACTGCATCCCTCCGTACCCTAACCCCGTCCCCACTGGCTGTCAGCCTGCTCTCTCTCTGTGAGTCTGTCTCTGTTTTGCTTGTTAGTTCAGTCTGTTCATTGGATTCCACATATGAGTGAAATCACATGGTACTTGTCTTCCTCCGACTGGCTTACTTCACTTAGCATAATGCTTTCCAGGTCTACCCTATCTGTAGCAAAGGGTAACATTTTCTTCTTTTTTATGGCCCAGGGGTATTCCACTGTGTGAGTGTGCTCACTTCAGCAGCACACACGTGGAAACTGAAACAATACAGAGAAGATTAGCGTGGCACTGCGCAAGGATGACACGCAAATGCGTGAAGTGTTCCGTATTTTGACGTGCGAGTTGCTGCCTTTAAAAAGTAAGCACATCCCTTTTTAGCCTCTGAGGTTTTCAGAAGTTAGTACTAGAAACACTGCAACACAAGCAATTTCAGGTTAAGGCAAGTTCTACTATGATAACAACTTGGCAAATAGATGAGCAGTTCACAGCCTGTTCCCACAATTCCGTGGTTAGTCTTCAGTGATGCCCCCAAATTTTTCTAAAGACGATCTCTGCTTACAACATACCCATTTCTCCTCCCAATGGCCTTAGTTCCCAAGGTTTCCTTGAAAACAAATACTCATAATGATCGTCAAGCAGAAAATTACGGAGTAGCTGTGAGGCTGCTGACAAGAGCAGAGGCGGGTAGAAGGTTTAAGAGCTGTCTGTGGGGCAAACAGCACTTGCTGTGGCACCTTGAAAGGCACCTCTGCTCGTGAGTGCCTGGGCGGCTGCTCTATTACAGGAGATAAAGGCCCCGGAGGAAAAGAAGCCAGCTGTGCTTTCACATCCCGCTGCGAGCCGGACTGCAAGTTTCCATTTGCAAATTAGATTTAAAAAGAACAGGTGGCAAATGGCTTTGATCACAGCATAATGCAGAATAAAGTGCTAGGAATCCATATAAAGATATTCACGAGTATATTACTCTGGAATTAAATGGCCTGGGAAGGCACACAGCGTAGGTCCCCAGCTGCTTGTTTTGATTACACATACCAGCGGGGACTTCAGCAACCGACTTCTCTGACAATAAAAATACAGAGAGTGCTCGCAAGTCCAACGCCAGCGCCAGGGGACAAATCTGACATCTCCTGCGCTGGGGTCCGAATCAACTATGGATTTGTCGCTGGCACAGCACCAGACACCAAATTCCCAAGTCCATCAAAGAGAGCAGTGTTCCCTGGTAACCTCAGAGAATCTGTCCCCAGCGACCAGACCTAATTTCTCCATGGGCTCAGAGGACCTGAAGTTCTTCACATCCAGCTTCAGCTTCCAGCTGAGGAAATCTCTACCCTTTGGACTTGTTTCACAGGGTCATTTGGCCATTATAAACAGTGTAGGTTTTCATGCTACATAAGCAGCTCATTCTGTCCGAAAGCACTTGCTTTGTAAATCGTAAGAAGTAGATGAATGCCCCAGGCCTGCTACTAGCTAGTCATGTGAATGAAGGCCAATCACTAGTCTCTCTGTGGTTCTCTGTCCTCGTCAGCTGTACAGGAGTAACACTCTGCTTAGCCTGAAAGAGTCAACATCAGACACAGAAAAGCTTAGGATGTAAGTCCATGAGTAAATGACGATTCAGTCATGGGCTTCCTTGGGGAGCCAGGCCCTAAACATCTACCTCAGTAAAACCTTTCAGGAACCCCCCACCCCCCACCCCCCACGGTGCTGTCAGTGTCGCACTGTCCCTGTTTTGACTCCTGTAGGGGCAGCTCAAATGGCCTTTTTTTAAACCAAAGATGTCATGGCCCGGGCAGGGCCTGTTGCTAGCCAGGCACACGTGTATGATTCCAATTACACGCACTACACACGAAGAAGGGCATGCATAGCCTGGGATCCAATTCCTGGAGGTCTGTGGTGTTTTCTCTAACATCCACTGACCAATCAAATGCTCAAGGAAGCTTAAAGGGTCGGAGACAGAAATAAAGGACCTTTTCTTTTCTCTCTCCTAAGCGCCCGAGTCCTGGCTTAAGGAGTGAAGGCTGTGTCTCAGGGAAACACTTTCTTAGCTCTGGTCCAGACCATGAGAGCCCCGTCCCACAGAGCCCCCGTCAGCCGTCGCGTGTCCGCTGAGTGCGCTGCAAACCAGCCAGGAGCGCTGCTCGGCGGAGGCTGGTGTCCTTCCATTTACTTGCCTTTCAGTATGAGAAATCACCTACCTGACGCTGGGTATTTCTGCACCACACACTAGAGTTGGTTCCATTTCTACCAGGGTTAAGGTAAACGCAGGAGTCAGCATATGAATCAGCATATTACTTCCTTCTGATAAAAAGTGTCACTCTGTTCATTAGCTGGAAATTGTCCTGCCACTAAACAAAGTGCTCAAAACCAGGTATGCTCCCATTCAGCTCCCATCCACAGAAAATTGCTGTACAAGGCAGTTCTTAAAACAGGAAAATGAAGCAAGCCCTCGCTGGGCTGTACCGTACCTCGAGCATAGATCTGGTGCTCTAGGTTAGTCAGACTGGCTGTACTCCTAGTTCTAAGGTAGACCAGGGGGAGGCCTGGCGGACAGGAGAGACAAAGTTAGAGAGTGAGAACACAGTGCGTACGACGACCCGCCCCCAAGCAGAAGCGCAGGCAGAGCCCATTAGAAAACAGCAGGTGTCATGCAGTTGCAGCATCACTGCCCTCGGTGACGACTAAAAGCTAAGGAGGCGCTTGACAGGTGAGCGGCACCGTTTGCACGCTGGCCTTTCAGTTGCAGAGGCAGCATCAGAGGCAGCATCAGAGACGCGTGCTCCTTTTTTCTCAACTGGGGAAGAAAATGCATTCAACATTCTTTTGAACAGAATGAAAGCCTTTTGAGGATATTTCATTTAGAGCAGGAATGTTCTTCGACGTCGCAGGAAGGTCACCAGCACCAGGAGTACAGGTTTGAGTGGGAGCTGCTCCATCCCCCACGGAAATGCAGGCGCAGCAGAATGCTGACCCCTCAGGGGTCCCAAAACCTCCGCCTGTGTTCCCATTTTAACTGTCGTGACTAAGGAGTTATCTCATGGTCCAGTTACATTATAAATTAAACATGGAGGTTTTTGGAATATTTCTATTTCCAAACAACGTTCTTGGGATACAGAACTGGTCGGTCCAGCAAGGCGCCATGCCATCCAGGTTCACTGCGGAGTCTCAGTCCTTACTGAACAAAGCCTTCAATTATGTCAAAAGCGAAGCTGTTATTTTCTTTCCCCTGCTAAAGACACAGTAAGAAATCGGCAGCTTCCTTAGGCTGAATTTCATATTAAGAATCTCTATTCCAAGAGCTCCCACTGAAGCTGCCCTGAATAAAATGTACAAATTGCGGGGGAGGGGAGGTGACTAGATATTCATGAATTAGACCTGAATGTCTGTGGTCAGTTCAACAACTGACCTGCAAAGCAAATGCCCAACAATTATTTTGGTAGGTCTGTTAAAAGAATACAATCCCATCTGCTGACTTACTACTACCCAGGAACTTCTAATAAGAAAAGAGGTTTGGAAATTCAGATATATTCAGCTATATCTAACTAAAAAGAAACATTACACCTTTATATGCCTAAGTAACTATAAAAATCTAAGTAAATAAAACCAGCTTTAATTTAGCAGAGGCATGTAACATAAGTAAGGCAACTAATTAACTTTAAAGGAAGAGAAGAACTTTTTTTCTTAAGGGCAGGGGAGGAAGGAGAGGGAGGAAAGAAACCCCTTCGTTAACATCCTGGCGATGGGGCCTCCCTAAGTGTTCGCACCGCCCCTGGATGTGAGATCCCCTTGTATGGATGCTTTTAGAAACACACACTCCCTAAGACATATAATGTATTACAAAGATTATTTGGAGTCTTCTGGGTAGAATTCTATGGTACATTCTCTTGACACACAAATTGGGAAGGTTAGAGGAGGAGCCGAAATTGAAGCTGATGATATCTGAAAAGCCCTGGCTCCTACGCAGTGACCTTGGGTCTGAAAGCCACAGCCTGGGAGTACAGAGAGCAAGCACAGCCTACATTTCCTGTCCCTCCTTCCAGAAGTACAAGGCAGAGAGAAAGTCCATTTGTACACGCTGAGGAGAGACGAGCCCGTTCAAATACTTCATACGCCATGAAAATCCATCTTCCTGGGACACATTCGCAGACCAGATGGAATAGTTAAGTATTCACGAGCTATGTGAAGTCCAGCCAAGACTTCCCAAAGAAACCACACTGAAAGGGCTGGGGCTGAGCTGCATTTGAATGACAATGGCTTGTGGAGCTCGAAGAACCTAGCAGTGGGCCATCACCAACGCCCCAGCGCTGAGGAAATCAGAGCCCCACAGTGAAGCATTAAATAAGGAAAGAAAGCATCGTTACAGGAGATCAAACTGACCCCTCTTTCTTCCAGAGGCTGGGCATCCAATTCTTCTGTACTTTGTGAAAAACACAGGGCCCCCTCTAACAATTCTCTCCACACGGGATATTCTGCCCCCTCCCCCTTTAAGCATATATGTCCAATCTTTAGCTTTAGAAGACTGGAAAGATCTTTTTTAAAAATCCAGCCCAAAAGGTCAATCTACAGGAACGTTTGGCCAAGTAAAACCCAGACTGCGCGATGGCTGACCTCAGTGCACGTTCCAGTGCGCCGGCTCACATGCAAAGTCACCAGAGTTTAGGGACTGCATCTTGCAGATCCTCTCTCTCCCACAAAGGTGAAACTGGCGCTGAGCATTCTGTGCCAGAAAAGTGTGTCTCACAGAGACTAAAACAGAACTACAGGAGATTGCCAGAGTTTCCCATTGGTCTTCCCATAGAAAATGATTTTTCATTTTTCAATGAAATAGCGCTCTGTAGGTCAACAGCAATTTAGTTAGACATTTGCAGAGAAAAACCTTACTTTGTCCAAAGCATGGAGGATCCACTGAAGAGCCCATCCAGTCTTCCGACAGGGCCGAGTCCACTTCCTTGTCCTGCTTGCAGTAATCTGCCATCCACGATTCCTTGGTACTCACGTACTGGTCTAGGAAAAATTCCCCAGAGACATTAGGATCGGAAGTACAAAATAGTGAAGGTTCAAGCCAGATAATGCTGTTACCGATTGCCCCGCTACCTGCTAGGCAACGCGCTCAATTCCGCACAAGCCTGGCCCCTAGAGAAGCTCACACTCCTCTGCAAGAAATCCACGTTAACAAAACAACCCTCACCGCAGAGACAGTACCACAATGTGAGAGGAGCTAAAACCAAGGCAAAAACGAAATTCACAGGAACACAGAACAGGGGGAGATTTATGCTGCTCTGGGAGAAGTGGGGACGGACGCATGCGAATCTTGGTAGGGGGGCCTTTGTTGTGGGCCTCAGAGAATGAGCAGAGATTACAATTCGCCAGTGGGGTCAGGGACGCGGGCAGAGACAACGGCATATGCAAAGACTTCAAGACATGACAGTCCCTGGCACATTCAGGGAACATTACATACTTCGGTGTGACTTTGGCACAGCATATTGGAGTAAGGACTTAGCAAAGAAGTGTACCAAAGGGAAGGACTTGGTGTGTGTAGACAGTGGAATCCCATGCTAAGAGGGCAGGGTTTAGAGACGAAAAGACCAACTTGGAAGCTGTTAAAGGATGATCAAATTCAAGCAGCTGAAATCCAGCTGATAGTTCTCTAGCCTGGTTTTACTGGTTTGACAGGAGAATTACAAGTGGGAGAGCAGGTTAACAAAATAATTACCATATAGCACACCCAGATAAAGACCTTTTTTTTTTAAGAGAAGGGGAGAAACAACAATGTGTGGTTGAATCTCAAGCGCCCCCTACTGGGGGCCTGGCCCACAACCCAGGCAGGTGCCCTGACTGGATTGAACCAGCAACCATTTTGGTTCACAGGCCGGTGCTCAATCCACTGAGCCACATCAGCCAGGGAAGGATAAAGACATTTTATACTAATTCAGATATTATAATTTTTAGAACAAGAATTATTTGATTCTGGTTTTCAGGTCCAATATTTGGCTACATAAGTGAGACTTAGGTAAACACTAAGCAGTCACAGCAATGTTTCTGGATTTTAGCAGCGTATTAGGAATAAGGAAATGAAAATTTTAAATAAACAGCCTTACACTGACAAGAATGTCTTTTGGAAGATACTTTTGAATAGATTCTCATCTGAAATGCTGTGAACTTTTTCGTTTGAGGTAAGCTCTCTTGTTCACCACAGCTTCTCAAAGACTGCGCCGCACTTTATCTCAGCCTCCAGATGAAGAGATTACGCAAGAAATGACACGGGAATCGAAATGACACAGCACAGAAGGGTCGTGAGACCAATGTACTATCACATAGGTAACACTGATATCCAGGCAAATCAGTGACTGACATCTGACCATGTAAAACAACAGTTTTAAAATTCAGAAATCAATACTCCTATGGTCTTATTTCACTATGCATTCTCTCCACGTTACTGACATGGAATAAGCCAACGGACCTTCCGAGAGCTTCGATCCAATACACACGCTGAAAAAAGCTCACGGATTCGCAGTTGTATGTGTTGCCACTCAGAGACAACTACGGTATCACCAAAATCGGATCGTCAGATCGGTAATTCCGAAAGAGAGTGTAAGATAATGTTACTCTTAGATGATCTAAATACAAGCATAAGTGGTTCTGACTCACTCCATGGAATCCAGGAATGTACATTTCCATGTTGTCAGAGAAACTTTCAGAACATACACCACTGGCTTGGCAACCCTTTAATGATTTTTCAGAGTTAGATCAACATAATAATAGGTGGGAAGCAATCTTATCCTGCTACAAAGACAAGGTAAAAATTACGCCGTGAAAGAATGACTCAGTCAGCTGCCTGAGAGAAGTGAACCTAAAGCCACGTCTAGACCCAGTGACCGAGCATGATGGGGAGGAAGTTCAGCACGGCCAGTTGTGTCTCCCAAGCAGTCTAAGCTCCTGTGTGACTGTGAGTAGCATTAATTTGGGGAGCCAGCTCTGGAATTTGGGATTCTTCTCAAGAGGGCTGAGAAGATCCTGAGGCTAGCTTAGGGTTTTCAGGAAAGCATCCACTTATCCATGATGCATAAATGATGTCTTGTACGGGCCCCAGTATTTCCTGAACCAGGATTAACAGTCTTCCAGACGAGGCACTCGTGTACAGAAACGTATCGGTCTTCCAGAGACAACTTCCCACTCACCAATGAGTACCGAAGTGATGTTGATGTCCAAACGGGTTTTGGCCTTGGCCTCCAGCTTGAGTCGAGGAGGATGGAGACGGCTGGCCGCCTGCTGCTGCCAGGATACAGTGCAGGGCCAGGGCTCAACAAAGGGCTCCCAGCCTGCAAGAGCACAGGAAGTAAGACATCTGTTCAGCAGACATCAAGACTCTGTAAGGGAACACTGTTCACGAATGCTCAGCAAGGGCAAACTATAGCTTATAGCTTTCTATCTCCAATTTGCTTTCACAAGGAAAGCACCACCTTTAGCTACAGGTCACCCTACAGGTGTCTGTGCTATCGAGGGGATGTAAGCAGAAAAGCCCATCTGCGCCCCCGACCGTGGTCTCCCATGGGTGGGAGGAGACGGGCCCACTTCTCTTAAAGAGCAGGCCGAACCTGGTTTTGATCCTCTCAAGATGAAAAAGGAATCTCAGACTCAGGATGGAAAAATGGTATCAGTGGTTGAAGTACCTATTAAACTTGATTCTCCTGCTCACATCACAAATCCACTGGTTAAATAAATAGACATACTTGGAAATTCATTAGGCTTTTCAAATTTTTAACCTTAAAATGTCATATGCACAAAAGGCATATAAACAACATATATATGTAGTTTAAAGAATAAAATTACTTCAAAACTCATGTACCCCTGATTCAGCTTTAAGAACTAGAAAATCACAAGTACCTTCGAGGCCCAAGCCCCACTCCCCCTTCCTGCCAACCCTCTCCCGGCTGATGCCTGGAAACCAGGGGCTTGAATTTCTAATCACTTCCTTGCTCTTCTTTATAGTTTTACCACACATGTATGCAGTTCTTAAGAACATATTGATTAGTTTGTGCTGTTGGGGATCTTTGCATAAATAGAATCCAACTGCATGTATTCTTTTATAAGTTTCTGTTTTTCTCAACAACATATCTTTGAAATTCACTCATGGGGGTGCCATGCATCTGTGATACAGTTGATTTCACCACTGGATTGCAATTCACTTAGGCATATACTGCAATCTATCCACCCCCCTGCTGAGGGACCATCGCGGACTCCAGTTCCACGGCTACTCGGAAGAGCACACTGCAAGCTGATCTGTGTCCGTTTCCTGGGGCACACAAGCAAGGGAGTCCCCGAGTATGCGCCCAGAAGAAGCATAATCCTGGGATGCTGAGTATGCTTACACTCAACTTCACTAGGTCATGTCACATTATTTTCCAAAGCAGTTGTACCAATGTACAATTCTAATAGCAGGAAACAAGAGTTCCATGGCTCATATCGTCACCAACACTTAATAGTGTCACATTTAATTTTTGCTAGTGTGTTGGGTGAGAAACATCGTATCTCAATGTGATGCTTTTCAAGGCCAGTAAATTTTAAGTTTTCTTAATCAGCCATGTTTGAGCTGATTTACGAATGCAAATCCAACCCAACATGCAGATAAAGTAGGTGAGTTAACACTTAGTCAACTGACTGTGTTCATGTCCTACAACTTCAAAAGGCAGAAACGTGTGCTGAGAATGTAAATGATTCTCAGAAAAACAGCTACCATCTGACCGGTAAGAGTTTCTCTTACACAGCAAGACTTGGGCCATCATACCAAAGTCAAACATTTTGAACAATGAGGACACAGGGTTGCTACCTCTGAATGAGTCCAGAGCAGAAAGGGAAAACTGGGACTAATGCAGGAAATTAAATGAGACGCACTCTGGAACAATCAGCAGCAGCACAACACAGTGAGGCTGTTGGCCCCTGAAAGCAAGGGGAACAGCGGCTTGTCTACACGCAGGCTGCGCAGCACGGCTTTGCCTACTGCGTCCACCGCTACCACCACCTCTCCAAGAGTGAGGAACTGCACGGCTCAAGCTGCTCCAGCCTGGCACAGATGGGTGCTGAAGGTCCGTCTGTGTAAGCCCTTACCTGGGAGAGCCAATGCAAGGAGAGAAGCCTGGAAAGGCCTGGCAGTGTGTGCGGATGTTCTAGAGAAAACTGTGTTTTGCTTTAGGGAGTAGGTGTGGCAGGTTATACATTATCACTGACTCAGTTCTCTTCTGATAAAACAAACAAGTCCAGTAGGGAGTGAGAAGACTTGAAATTTAAAACGATTAGGGCTATCAATCTCCCTGGAAATACAGCTACTATCAGAGCCAGACAAATGACCCTTCGCTATGGAGCGATTTCGTGTTCTAGAGTAAGCCAAACTTCAGGACCAAAAAGAATTAACTATCTAATGTCTTTTCAAATAATTCAGTTTATACACATCAGATATATTTTTAGTAAAAAGGAAAAATCTCTGTCTTTTGTACTTATGCAGTCACTTGTTTTTCATCTTTCCTTGCCCTATCCCACCCCCGCTCCCTCATGTAAAATTTATGTAGAAATAGGCCCAGGCAAATATTTGTGTTATCTTTTAAATCCCACAATAATACACGCTTAAACTGACCTGACAGAGCACGGTTATAATAATCTCCAGAAAGGGTGAAGTGGGCGTAGCCTTCAGGGCTAGTTCTTATGTGCTGAAGAAAATTCAGACCTGCAACAAAAGCAAATCTCACTGCGGTGCTGGGGCAGGAGCAACCAAAACTCTCTTTTGCAGTCAAAGCCCATTAAAGAGATGTTACTTACAGCTAATGCTGATGATCTCAAACGAAAGCACACAAAACTTTGGTACGTTCTTCATCACGCATTTCTTTGCATGATTTCCGATTTTTTAAATACTGCATTAAAATACTACTTCTCTTAATTACTGAGTTTTGGGACACCCTTTTAAATGTCATGTCTGAGGCAAACGCCTCCCTGTCTCCCCGCCATGCCAGCACCAGCACCCAGATGTATCTGGAGCGTGTGGGAACATAAAAAACATATTTCTACCTGCGTATCTTAAAAGAAGGTACAGTGATAAGAGTAGTCATATCCTGATAAACATTTGCTCAAATTTTTAAGATCATAGAAAAATAAGAAATAATGGTTCTCTGCAGAAAAATACTCATGGGAACAGTCCAAATCCCAGCGCTAGTTTTAATGACGTGGCCCTTGTA
Source organism: Anoura caudifer (assembly GCA_004027475.1). Taxonomy (NCBI): domain Eukaryota; kingdom Metazoa; phylum Chordata; class Mammalia; order Chiroptera; family Phyllostomidae; genus Anoura; species Anoura caudifer. The sequence continues at coordinate 43,799 of PVKU01008303.1, forward strand.
GCGCCCAGAGCACAGGGAAAGGAAACCCTCTACAACAAAGGAAAGTCGAATTAAATCCCTAGACCCAATTTTCTTTGAAGGGAATAGAGGCTAGCAAGATGAAAACAATGGAAAACTGAAAGGAAACGCAGCGGGACGCCTCCTTTCCTCTGCTCAGCAGCCTCAGGGACAAGGCTCCTAATGGTGAGATTGGGACAATGCTCTTCTGCCCCAGGCCCCGGCCTACCGCAGAGGCCTCTGGGGCGAAGGCTTCACCTCTTCCCTGCCCCACGGAGGACACTCTCAGGTAAGCTTCCTAGGAAGACTGGGCTTTTTATTTTCAAAAGACACACAGAGCAGAAGCTTTCTTTTCTGTGCTTCCGTTTTAAATGCCTTTAATAATACTACAATCACCACAATATTCAGATACATAAGAAGATAAACAAGATGGAGAGACCAGGAATTATTTAGCTAGAGCTATTAATATAGCAGAAATTTTGTCCAGGACAATTTCGATTATTCCTCAGCTACAGGCAGAAGGCCACATATGGCAAATAAATATACATTTCTTTAAAACACAAATAATGAAAAACTACCTAAAACCACTACCTAAATATTCACCCATCCTACTGAGTAGAGGAGAGCATGAACAACACAAAACGGCCCCAAATAACTCAGCCATCACTGCAAGTCCTTGGGACAAATGTGCAAGTTGGGCGAACACTCACGGGAAAAGGTGAGCTCGGCGAGAGGGACGTCACAATCCATGCAGTCATCGATGAGACAGATGCACACGCTCTCAGCCTTAATCTCCACGCCCGAGACCAGCTGAGCTGGCACCATCCCCTGGCTCTCTCGGCTCTTAGAGGCCAGGGAAAGAGACTTCAGAGGTTCGGCATTCTTAAACAACCAGCTTGCTGCCTTTTTCAATTGGCCTTCAAAGAAAGTAAAAGGTGATCAGTTCAACCAGTTCCCACAGCTACTCAAGCAACTCACAGAGGAAGCAGAAAAAGTGTGCAGGGCCCTACCAGACACCCGAAGAGAACCTTGATCCAGATGTATTCTTAGACATAGAAAAAGGGAAAAGAGCATAATAAGAGGAATTCTGCTACGAAGCAAGTAACAAGGCCCTCTTTGTTGCGTGCCTTCCACTCAATTTACTACACCTTTTGTGTTCTGGCTTGAAATGCCTCCAGAAGGCCGTCCTCCCTCTACTGTGACATCTGTTGAAGGAGAGGAGAGGACAAAAAAAGAGAACCCAAGGGGTGCCACTTGGTTCTGAAGCACTTAAGCTCCACTGCGCAGTTTCTCATACACTGACACGCGGCTGCGTGACTACTACGCTCCAAGGCCCGTCGCTGTGCACACTTTGTCCTCCCAACCCTCACAAACTCCTGCAGAACAGATGGCAGTGAGAACTCATGTGTGTAACACACAACTGGTAAATAGCAGCTCCCTGAACACAACCGGACTGCTAAAGCTAGAAAAGGGAGGCAGGGAGGGAAGGACGGGAAGGGAAGGGAAAAGAGAAAAGCAATGCAGACCCCACACTTACAAATTACCAGAGGCCAGTGCGTGGAATGGTGGGAGGTGGCCAAGGGCATGGGCCCTAGAGAAAGGTGGCCAGCCTTCTGATTCTGGCACGTAACTGGATGTGGGCCCTTGGGCCGGTCGCCTGGGCCCCCTGGGCCCAGCAGCGCACACTCCCAGGACTGTAGGAGGAGGACGGAACGAGCATGCGGGAAGTTCTCAGAGCAGGGCTGCCATAAAGCAGAGGCTCTAAAAACGTTAGTTGCTACTATCATCTTTATTTTTAATGGAACTAAACCTCAGTTACTAAGGAAATAAAAAATAAGAAAAATCCCAAAGACTCTTAGAAAAAAATTTTTTTAAATGTTTGAATTGTTAGTTAAAAACAATAGAAAAATGCAAACATTAAGGGGTATGAAGTTGATTAAATCAAAAAGCAGTGATGTAAAAACAAAACCAAGGAATAAAAGATAACTAGATCCACCTTCAATTTCTTCATAAAGAAAAAGATGTTAATTAATGAAAACAATTATGTGGTGAGACTAGCATGCTCACACATAATTAGTCAAAGAATAACCTGGCACAATCTTTCTAGAAGATCTGTCAATTCAAGTAAAGAACAAAAAAAAAATGTCTATACCCTTTGATCTGACATTTACAATATTAAGTCTCTGTACCAAGGAGATATTTAAAAGATGTACACAAAAGTTCACACCAAAAAATGTCTATTACAGGACTATGCATAATATTCAAAGAATAAAAGGCAACTGAAAATGGTTAAATGAATTATACGATATTCTTAGTTCAAAAATCAGTGTTTACAAATCATTGCAATGGCATGAGAAGAGGCTACTGACTGTAAGTATATCATAATTGCAATTATTCAATAAAATTGTATTGCAAAAAAGGCCATCGAACTGCATTTGCAGTACAATCTATCCATACAAAAACACTACAAATATGTGGGGGTGATGCACGTGTGTGTATACGGTACACTCAGGAGTGGAAAGAGAGAGCACACGCAGAACTACAAGGAGCGGGATAAAACGCAGCCCTGGTTGCGCCTCTGTCTGCGAAGAGAACGGGAACACGGACGAGGCTGGGCAGGCAGCAGGATGCCACGGGAAGAACACGGGCAGACCTGCCTCAAACCCCTCCTAGCCCCTCGCCGACAGAGGACCTTATACCCGCTTCCGCGGCCAGTCTCCACATCGCACGTGGAGGCAACAACACCTGCACGCAGGGCCTTTGAGGGGTCAACGAGAAAACGCAGGGTGAGACACACAGGGGCTCAGGACGTGGCCTTGACTCTCAGCATCACCAGCAGCGCCTGTGCCCGAGGAGCAACAGCTAGCATCTGTAAAGCACGTGCTGTGTGCCAGGTGACAGCAAACCCCCAAAAGGAGTCCTCTTATTCTCATTGTACGGACAAAGAATCACTGGTACAGAGAAGTTAACTAACTTGCCCAAGTCACTAATAAGGAGCATCGAAGTGGCAGAGGAAGGATCTGAGGCAGTAGGTCGGCTCCAGAGCCCACATTCTGATCCTCTACAAAATACTACTGCCCATTCTCAGTGGCTCACAGAAGACCGCGGAGGCCTCCCAAGCGCCCTGCAGCTCTCTAAGTCACTGTGTGGGGACTAGGGGAGGAACTGGGAAGGAGCACATTATCAAGACAAGGAGACGACGGGAACACCGAGGCACGTTACCGTGACACGCCAGAAGAGCCCTGCGACAGTCGTCCGTGCTGAAGCCCAGCTCCTGCAGTCTGGCCAGCTGCAGCTCTAGGGAAAAGGTGCACAGCTTTCACTGAGGACTTCATGTCAGCTAATCCGCAGACTCATTTAAGAAAAAAGCTCAGAAACGGGTGACTAAAACATTTCATTTCTCTAGACAACAATGGGTTCCTCACGGAAAAGTTTCATCAAGTGTATCCTGAAAAATCGTAGGAACCTTTTTCCATATATTGATTGTGTTTTTAAAAGCTTAAAATTGAAACTCAGTATTATCTGCATAACTTCAGAGGAAACTCAAAGTTTAAAATAAAACCTTAGCATTACCCAAACAACTGCAGAAGAAACTGTAAAAGGAACTACAGCATAGGCTAGAGCAGTCAGTCTGGGTGTTAAAATTAAAAACACTAGGGATGGGGGGAGGGGGTAACAGGAGAAAGAAGGGAAAAGGTCGTCGTGGAACATGTGTGAAGGCCCCATGGACAAAGCCAAAGATGGGGAAGGATTGAGGGTGGGAGGTGGGCAGCGTGGGGTGGGGGAAGTGGTGGCGGGAAAATGGAGCCGACTGTACTTGAACAACAATAAAAATAAATGAATATATAAAATTCTAAAAATTAGAGAGACATATTTAAGATCACAATTATACTTAATGACATACAATTATACTCTGAACAATTAAACTGTGCAGAAGAAAATCTTAAAAGTTAAAAAGGAGAATTATTGAGAAGCCTGAGTGGATTTTATACTTAAATACCTACCCAAGACAGGATCTAAGGTATGTCTTGCCCCTTCTCTGACTTCCTCTCCAACTCCAGATGCCCCAGACAGGTGACTGCTACCGGAACTGGCCTCCAAGGCCACTGCGTCAGGCACTGCCGCATGAGCTTGCTCAGGGATGGATTTTGCAATGGCAAGAAACAGCTGAACGTCATTATAGGAGAGTCTGATATCCAGGGCTTGTAACTGAATCTACCGAAATGTAAAAGGTAGAAGTTCTTAAAGTTGCATTTGGCTTTGCAACTACACCTCCTACAGGTACAATTTCTAATTCAAGTTTCAGAAGTCCAATAGACACTATACTAAATTTCTCATTTTGAAGACTGGAACGATCACAAAATTAAGCATTAACAGCCATGAGGCAAGGTGTTTCAGCTATGAGGTCAAAGTTCACAAAACTGCACTGAATAAAAAACACTAAGCTAGAAAAATTACTAGAATTAATATTTCAGTAGGATAATTTTCGTACAAGTAAACTAACTTTTAAAGCAGAGGATCAAAGAACAGCTATAGGGCAGATAGGATAGCTATTAGCAACATTTTGTTAATCCATTTAGCTTTGATCTATTAATTTTTTGAATCTCTGAAACAAAATGACCAACCAACAAAATTTTCTCTTCTTTATTCAAACAGAACCCTGAATGAGTCAGGTTCCACAGTGACACTTCCTAAAATCTGGTCTTCCTCGGAGACCAGCAACACAGCTAACTAACACTGGTAAAAGCCGTGCAGACACCAGCACCAGACCACTTTAAAACTGAATGACTGCTAGAACTGGCTGGTGTGGCTGAATGGAGTGAGTGTCAGCATACAGATGGAGAGGTGGCAGGTTTGATCCCCAGTCGGGGCACATGCCCAGGTTGAGGGCCAGGTCCCCAGTTGGTGGCATGCAAGAAGCAACCAATCCATATTTCTCTTGCACTGTTTCTCTCCTTCTCCTTTTCTCTCCCTTCCCGTCTCTCTAAAAGTAAATAAATAGCCCTGGCTGGTGTGGCTCAGTGTACTGAGCTCTCGCCTACAAACCAAAGGGTTGCCAGTTCGATTCCCAGTCAGGGCCCAGGTCCCCATTGGGGGACATGTGAGAGGCAACCCCACATTGATGTTTCTCTCCCTCTTTCTCCTTCCTTTCCCTTCTCTCTAAAAATAAATAAATTAAATCTTTTTAAGAAAAACAAAAGTAAATAAATAAAATCTTTTAAAAAAGGAACAAGTGTTCAAATGTCTGCGTGTGGTGCTTTGTTTATTCACTGATTAATGTTTTTGAAAGCTGAAAATCAAAATGGCTTTTCTCCCTCTTTCAGGCTCCTTTGGTTCAAATGGAATGATTAATCATTCCCCCTCTACCAAAGAAATAAACCCTAAATTCTTAAGCCTTCCCTGCCTGGCCTCACCCTCCTTTGCTTCCCTCGCCCCCATCCTCCTCAGTGCCTGACATCCCTCCCCTTGCTGCGAGACCATGCTCTGCCTCACGTGTGCTGGGCCGCCGCTACCCAACTTGAAGGCTTCCTAGCGTGGCATGTGCTCCCTCCCAGCCTACTTCTGCCTATCCTACCCCTGCACTCGGACCACCTGACCTCAAGTTCCACTCACCAACAGTCCTACCTGCGCTGAGTTCTGCTTTCTATACACTGTTACAGAATGTCAAGATTGTCCCAGACAATTAAAAGGTCTTTAATCCTCCATAAGACAGCAAGATCTTAAAACAGAGATGGTATCATTTTTATTCTGTATTGGCTGCAGGAACTAAAATGCTGGGCCCGGCAGGGTGCAAAACTAGCCCAAGCTCAGGAACGTGTTTGAGGTGTATCAACATGTCACACAGCTTTTCATGATTACCTCCAGGACAGGTGGGAAATCTCCGCTGTTGAACGCATCCATTAACCCTGAACTATTCTGATACGAAGAATTCCCCACCAGCTCCATCTGAATTTGCACTGGATCAACAATCGAAAGAGCCGTATCGTGCTCATTCCCCAGTCGGCACGAAAACACCTGGGGAAGGGAATGCAGTTTGGTTAGAATTAACGTCTGATCTCGAAGGAGCCTAACCATCAGCAGGAAAAAAAGACTGTCTCAGAAGCCAACAGCCCTGTACTGTCTGGACACCCAAAACCACCGCTGGCATGCTGAGAAGGGCGAGGCTGGGACTTTGCGCACTGCCGGGAGCACACAGCGGCTCGTGTGAGAGGCTATTCAGCAGCAACACGTGACAGGAGCCCCAAAACTTTCACACCCTTTGATCCAGCGACCCTACTTCTTTCCAGGAACTAGTACCTAAGGAAGTAAACGCACAACAAAGGAAAACTCACCGAACTACTATTTAATAGTTCATAGAAACAATTAAGAGCACCCAAGGTTTTACACTCAACATTCTTATCTACTCAGTGGAGTATTCTGCAGCCGTTTAAAAGGGACAGTTAAAGCGGCTGTATGAAATTAGGGAGGTAGTAACAACACGGGTCATCCGAAAGAAGCCCAAAGAAAGTGACTATTACACCATGGCTCTAAAGAAGCATCATCATCAAAACGTCAACAGAGATTACGTACGGAGGGACAGGTGGTTTTCCCTCCCGTCCCCCTACTTTATGTAATACAGTTGCTACTTTCATAGTTGAAAATAACTACATTACCGAAGCTGGGCAACAGCCACATAGGGATTCATTGTATTATTCTGTTTCCTTTGTACATGCTTGAAACATTCTACTTTTAAAAGCTTTAAAACAAATATATTTTATTTATGAGGAGACAAAAGAGAAGGGAGGGAGGACTCTTATTATAAGACCAAATTATTGGGATAAGTGGTGATGGGGAAAAATTAAATTAAAAAAATAAAAATAAACAAAATTCATTTTTGTTACAGGGAAAAAAAAAGACCACACCCCAGAGGGGGACAGAAGAGGAGCATCCGTTTTGGGCCCCCCTGCTCCTTCCCCCAGCCTTTTTTTCCATTTTGACATTTTCTAGTGACACCGAAAAACATGTTTGGTGCCAAGGTCCTTTGCTACATTTAAAATTAACTCATTTTACTTCCTTTGTAAGTTTGTCCCCAGTGATGTACCAAGGAGGTCTTAAAATTCAGAGTCAACGTGCTGCCTAACGAACAAGACTGAAAGGGTTTCCAGGAATCTCAAATATTTTGCCATGTAGTTTTTCTAAGACTCTGGAGCAGGAAAGTTTCATTTTCCTTTTTTCTTCAGGGGCTTCTGCTACACAAAACCCAATTGTACCTAACAGTTCATTAATCAGTCACCAAAAGTTTCCATTCAAAGCTGGTATTGTGCTGGCTTGGAAAGCAGAAGAACTGTAATTTCATGATCGGCTCACATCATACCAGCATGCAAAGCCCTCCTCTCAAACTGAGGTTTCTCTATCCGAGAGAAACAAGTGGTCAAGAAGTACAATCTCTACAGGCTGCAATCAGCTGTATCTGACCAGGAGCTAAAAGCCCCATATGTGTTTGACAGTGAATACAAGTTCTGCTCACCCAACTCCTGAACAGCCCCACTGGAAAGAACAGGGCACGAAGAGTTCAGTCACAGAGAGGAAGGAAATGGTGAGTAACCCTGACCCCATCTTGTAATACTACAACAAGAGGCATGTTAGCTGAGATCAGTGAATCAAGAATATCTGAGAGATAATAATCTGCCTCGTTCCCTCCTGTCTCCACAATCCCCAGCTTACAAAGAGGCAAAGCAGTTTTTGTTTAATATTATACTGTATAATTTCCGGGCTGCAGGGGCCACTCCGATGCAAATTATCTCCTTCAGGAGACTAAACCAGGGCCCAGAGCAGCACTGGTCACCCCTTTAGGTCAGGCATGACTCTCTAGAGTTGCCCTTTCATAGACGAGACATTCCTGCAAAGCTGATACACAAGATCCTCAACCCTTTTATAGCCAAGTTTCCATGCAGCCCTCGGTCTTCACAGGGACGAGCACACACCATGGGGAAGGGGTTGCGGGGAAATGAGGACCACGTCCCCACCTTCGCAAACCTGCCAAGGACTAGACCTGCAGAACGGGAGGACACAACAGGGAGCCCAACAGGGCAAAGGGGACTGAGGGAGTGTCCTTGAACTTCCTGAGGAAGGGAGGGTGTAAGAGCAAGAGGGGAAGCCCCCTCGCACATCAACGGCCTGACACTGGAGGACTCAACTCACACGTTAGAGTAAGCTGGTAGGTTTGAGGAGAAAAAGAGAAGAGGAGGGTAAGGGTCTTCCGGGTCACTCATTATGTCCCCCAGCGAGAGTTCAGGGGGTAACATTCCCTTCCAGCGGCTTTTCCCTGGAGCCGATCAAGTAGTCTTTTGATCAACACAGACTTCTTACCTCGATGCCAAACAAACTTCCTGAAAAGGGGCGATCCACGAATCGGGGCTTGTAGGTGAGCACTGTGGTGCCTTTGAGAATAATGGCGTTGGTATCGAAGCAAGACACGTCCTCCACAACCACAAACTCCGTACCTGAGGAGGACAGCCTCATTAGCCAAGCCGTCGGAAACCAGGCAACACGCGTCTACCGGGGAGGCGTCAGCCAGTGAGGCCTCTTCTCCAGGACGCCGACAGCCCCCCTCGCTGTCATCCTGAACAAATTCTCAGTATCTGGCCAGGCACAGCTGAGCCAAGAGAGCACCACACAGGCAGAAAAGACTGGAGCGCAGTTCCTCTCTTCAGACCGTATCTTTAATCTAGGTCTTCTGGGAGGACTCACAGATATTCAGAAGCTTGGGGAATTATCCCTCCTCCAACAGATAATCTGCTTTGAAATCCCAGAAAAGAGATTCAGATATGCAGCATCTTGGTCAGGCAGCATTAAGACACTACATCAGCTATATAGCTGGTCAACCGTTTTCAAAGAACGTAGACCAATGTGATGTGGAAATTTTTGAAATTAGAACCTGCAGTTTCCTATTCATTTCTTCATGGCAAATTTACTTCCCTATATGTACCGTATGTTTTCATCAAAAACCATGTACAGATCAATCTTTCAAAACTAAATCCACTTAAAATGCTAGTTGCTTCCCACCTGTTGAGTAGTTTATGGGGAATATCACAAACAACAATAAATACACGAATACATACAGGTATACCAGAATACTTCACTAGTTAACAAAACATAACAATTCTGTTTACAAAGAAAGTATTCTTTTTGCAGACAAAAAAAAAATAATCCCCTCACTTGTTTACTTTCTAAACTAAGACTTTCACGTACCAAATTTGCCCCAACTTAGTAAGGCACATCTGTTGGGGCCCTAAGAATCAAACAGAAAACAGAAGCCAGACTGGACACCCGGCAGAAAGCCCGCCGCCCCGGCGGTCAGTCCTCCAGCTGGGAGTGTGCATTCGGAGGGCGGAGGGGAGGGACAAGACACCCTGCAGCCTCCACTGTGGGCCAGGCAGTTCACACACCTAAACACAGCGGCCAGGACTGCAGTGCTGGTTGGTCTATAAAAGATTCAAGTAGGCCCTGGCCGAGTAGTTCAGTGGGTAAGAGCATCCTCCCATTAGGCCAAGGTTGCAGGTTCAGTTCCTGAGCAGGGCCCGTACAAGAATCAACGAATGAATGCATCAGTAAATGGAGTAATAAAAATAGATGTTTTTCTCTCTCTCCTCCCCCCCCCCAAATCCAATAAATTTAAGAAAAAGAAATACTTTTTAAATAAAAAATAACACTCTCATCACCCTTTAAAAAAAAGATTCAAGTGTATAAGTGCCCATGTTTAAAAGACCAAAGGCAATAGAAAAGTTATCCTGCAACACACACACTGAGCCTGACCCTCAAACTAAGATCAGGGATTCACACGCATGAATACTCACCGGTTACATTGACCTTGACCTCCAAATGCCTCTCCGTGGACATAGGAAGGGAAGACCGCCTAGTAACTACTCCACTCTTCACAGTTTTGGGAACTACAGCAGGTTCACTACTTGCGTTACGGTGGCGAGAAGGAGTAACGTTAGTTTGTTTCTTAACGTCACTGGGAGTGTGGAGAAAATCATGGACTAACAGCAGCCAGTCAAATATGAGAAACACTCGGAGATTGTTGAGAACCACTGTAAAACAGGAGGAATCCTTCGTGGATCTACAAGAAAGAAGACCAAAAAAATGAAATAGGAAAGGGGCAGCATGATATTTCATTAACCTACAAATATATTACTTGGTTTGGCAGAAAGTAGGTATTCCAGCATTTTCTAAACTAACAACTGTGAGTATCAATAGACTCTGAACACTGGTAAAATAAAACATTCAATGTATGTTTTTGAAAGTTAATCATATTTTTAAGCAAGAAGTAATAAGAAAGCAGCACAGTGTAGTCCAATGGTTCTCTACAAGGGGTGATCTTGTCCCCCCAGGAGACATTTGGCAATGCCTGGGTCCATTCTCGGTTGACACACTGGGGGCTGCTAGTGGCATCTCCTGGGCAGAGGCAGGGAAGCTGCTAATATCCCACGATGCACAGAACGGTACCCACAACAAGAAATTATCTGACCTAAAAATGTCAACAGTGCCGAGGCTGAGAAATCACGGTACAGGAGAGAGAGCCCAGGCTTAAATCCTGTCCCTTAACCAGAGGTGTCACCTGGGTGAGTCGCCTGCTTTCTCCGAGCCTGCTGCCTCACTCACAAAATGGGGAACACCACACTGTGAGAGACGGAGCAGCGGGCACAGGGCAGGCGCTGGCCGCACGTCAGTTCCCTTCCCCGCGGCTATTCGAGGAGATCCGAGAGGCGCTCTTTCCTTACTGTCTAGAATCACTTCTTTTTAAACACCTACTTTACACACTAGTGCTCGATGGTTTCTCTCACTGGAACTGACCTGACAGCCCAGATCTTTCAGCTGAGAAGGAGGACAAATAAGGTAGCACTTACCGTGGGTATAACCCCAAGCACCCTAGAAGTGGAACTGGGGAAGGGGAAAGAGACTATTCATTTTGCAGACCCCAGTACTCCAACTTCTATATATGAGGGGTTAGGCTCAAACAGGACTCTCAGGCCTGGCCTGGCCCCATTAGCCCACGGTCAGCAGAAATGGGAAGTACAAAGGAAAACGGGCTAGGGCACCTCCGCACGGTTTTCTGGGCTGCACTTTGTTCCACGAACCCAAAGCGACTCTGGGGCTCTAGCTGCTACACGTACCTGGTTCCTGCCCTCAAAGGGCCCCTATTCTGGAAAAGCTGATTTGGAGATATTTGGAAGGCTGGCTTCTCTTATTTCTCCTAAACCTGGCTCGTTGCCTCTAGAAAGAGGGCACAATGATGTATGTCTCCTTCATACAGGCATAGCATTTTTCACAGAAACACTTTACCCTTTTGTAATTGAGAAAAAATGTTGCCCTCAGTAAAAATTTTCCACCCCATGTTGAACACAGACCATCAGAGCTATGCACTAACTGGAAAGTCAAAGTGTGTCTGATCCCTATTCTGGAAAATATTTCAAGCCTTTAAACACTGTGAAATGATTTATATTTGACACACAAAATCCCAACAAAAGAGCAATTCTTCTTGAGACACAGAAAGCGTTCAAAAGTTCCAATCAAGAGAACGTGTTAACCCTCTCGCTAACAATGGGACTTCTGTTAGCAAGAGCCAAGGTAAGGCTTTATTATTCAACTCTAAGAAATTATATACCTTGAGTATATAAATAGAACAATATTTCAAGGCTGCTCATATATTAGACATGATAGGCTGAAAAACTGGCTGACAGTTTAGAAAGCCAGATCAATAATAATAAAGCAAACCCAAAAAGAAATAGTTTCTGCAGAGGGACCAAATATATGCAAGCCTCCTATTCCAATAAACATCATCCTCAAACAAAGGCGCTGCAAAGCCTACCCTCGGACTACAAGCAAGCAGCCCAATCACCGGAGACGAGGGGGCCGGAGACCGTTAAAGACACGCGCTTCGAAACGAGAGGCCCAGGTTTGCGCTCTCACCACCTTACTCACTAGCTGCGTGACCACAGAAGAGTTACTGAACCCCCTCCGAGCTTCTATTTTGGCATCTGTTCAATGGGGAAGAAGGCACCCACTTTGCAGGCTCGTGAGAATTAAATTAAAGGGAGGTCAAGTGCCTGGCTCATGGGAGGGCTCGATAAGAGGCAACTAGTTCGTACAAAAGTTTAAATGTCTCCTTTGCTAGACTTCCTGAAGTCTTATGGAGAGACCACAACCTCTCCCTAAAAAACATCTTAAACCCCGAGGAATTCACTGAGCAGCGCACTGAAATGTCAGGCATATTTAACACATAACTATAAGAATAATCTTGATGATTTTTTTCTTCTTATGCCTAACAAATAAATTTTCACTTATTTCTCTTCACTTAACCCAGCTTTTCCACTTACTGGTCTATATTTACAACATATCTCACACCATTATGCACTAACAGAATGAAACTGACATTGCTTCCAAAGGTCCCCTCTTGGATTTGCATGGAAGGATTTCCTCAGATCAGACCTAATTGTTCAGGTTTCAGGCCAAGGCTCACTTAGTCATAAAATCTTACCATCGTATACCAGAAAATAACACAGCCTCCGTCAGGAATAATAATGGCTTCCACCATCTGTGCCAAGCAGTATGCCAGGCAGGTACAGCTGTTCTTTTCTATTTTATAGAAGGAGATGGAGCTCAAAGAGGCCAAACAGCTTGTCCTAGGGACACAAAGCTGGTAAGCGGTAAATGGAGGTTTTGAGCCCAGATTTGCATGATTCCAAAACCAACGCACTTTCCACAGACAAAACTGCCCCTCCTCCCACTACAAAAAGGAAAACAATCTAGTTCAGGGGCTGAAGCTCTTTTTAATGGAGGAGTCAGCAAGACTTGCACAGATGAATCGGTAATGCAAGTCAAAACCACCTTCCCTTCTGTTATTTCCACAGACAAGTCTTTCTTTTTCCTTAAACAAGCATAGTTTCTTCCTTCCCAAGTTGCTTTACATATTAAAACAGTCTAAACTAACAGGTCCATTTCAAGAATCTGGCTTAACTCTAAAGTTGTTTTTTTTTTTTAAACAACAGAGACACCTTTTGGCCAACGAATGAAGCTGCAAGGATGCAGGAATGCTGTTAACACTCAGGACACTGCACTGATTATGTACCTATCTCTTCAGTGATTCCTTGGTCCTTTGAAGCTCTACAGCCGACATGGCCTTGGCCACAAAGGAAAATACAGTACTACCTCCGTACTCGTCATGAATTCGTTCCAGAACTCATGACATGTGCTGAAACCAACCAGTACCAAACAAATTTTCCCATAGGAAATTTTCTTTTGCAGGACATTGTCATGACTCACACAAATTCTAGCAAGTGCAACAAGTCCTGAGCAAGTGCCGAGTGCTGAAGAATTTTTTTTTCTCATCAAAATGCGATGAGTACTAGGTTTGACAAGGTCTGAAGCCAACGAGTACCGAGGTGCAACTGTCCCTCAGTGCAGATGCGCTACCTGAAGTGCAGCTCGATCTGAATGGACCCCTGGGTTGTGCTGCTGTTCTTGGAGGGCTGAAAGATGCAGCTGAAGACGTTCGTCGTGCCAGGGCTGGTCTTCTGCCCAGCGTAGCGGGTGTCGAAAGCCATCATGGAATGCGAAACCAAGTTAACGGACTTGGTTTGGTTGGAAAAGCTCTCATAGAGCAGTTTGCATTTCTTGAAGTCAAATCTAAAAGGAAGAAAACAGACAAGATGCTAAACTCTTCCCTTTTACAAAATTATGCAAGTTCAAGACAAAAGAACGAAATAATAAATATGCCGAAATTCTACAAAGGATATTAACTTTCACTATGAGATCTTTCACTGAGTTTAACAGATTCCTCGGAATGGATTTGGCGTCACTGTGCCCCGTGTCTTACTCCCCATTTCCAAAGAGACCATCCCGTCCACAGGAATTTCACGAGTAACAGCAATACCATGTACATACAACACTCTCGGTTCACTAGCATTCTCATTTCTCATCTTAAGTCTAAGAAGGCTGTACACAGGGTGTGGCAAAAGTTGGCTGACAGTTGTTTAGATGGGAGATAATACAGTAATTAATAAATAATACTACAAGAATAAACTGTGCTTTGCATACTCACGACTATAACCCTACTTTTGCCCCACTCTGTATATGTAACAATCCCCAAAGGATGTTGAGGGCCCCTTTAGTCCTTCATCTGTCAACCCCTGTTCTGCCTGGAGGATTCTCTCCCCAGAGTTTGCTACATTTTTATATAAGACCACTGTAGCTTAATGGGAACTACAAGAATAAATAATATTCTTCATTGAAGAGAAATAATGCAACTTGTCCACAAGCAGGAGATGCATTTGGGACTTCCTCATAACAGAGAAAGCTGCAATAAACAACTCACAATTACTCAGTACCATCGCAACAATCTATACAGAATTATTTCATGCTGGAAAAAACTAAGGGCATAGCCAGTCACCAAAAAACAAAACAAAACCGTGCAACTAACAAGGCAATCGGTGCTGAAGTCCAGCTTCACTACCCCACGTTCTCATCTGCTGACTTAGATAGAGACCAGACGGACTTTTAAGAGGAAGACAGAGTAGAAGATGGAGTGCTTCTGTGGGGAAATCACTAGCCTCGAAGTCCTGTTTGCAAACATCGAACCACTTTTCCAGGTACTTACTCCTACATTGGTCAAAAACCATCCGGAAAATAGAAATAATACCTGCACCACGTTACCTGGCTGCCCAGAGGTCCACACGGAAGGCAGCCAAGTGTGCCAACACCACGCATCTCTGCAGGTCCCACACCACTCATCGCAAACTCCTGGTCCACATTGACTAAGCAAATAAGTGAAGTGCTAGGTGAACACATGCCCTTCCTGAAGGTTTCCTAAGTTGCTCCTTAGCTTCCCGGGCTTCCAAATGAAAACGTGGGCCAAACCTTCCAGTTTCTCAAAAGAAATCGAAATCCCAACTTTTTAAGTGAAAACCCCCAAGTTTTAAACGTCTGCCAGTGAGGGAGCCATCAGGGCGGCTCACCAAGCAGTCCTGGGTCTCCCCCTCTGCGGACATTCGGTAAGACTGCACGTCCTGACTTGGCCGTGTGTGTGGGGGTCCATGTTCCAGCCCCAGGAGGTCTGCCTGAGCATCAGCTGCCCCTCGAGACCCCCCAGAGCTCTTGTCTTTCTTGCGGGCACATCCAGAATCCGTCTGCTCTGTCAGCCACAGTGACCGCAGTGAGCAGAGCAGCCTGAGACCCCCGCAGCACGAGGAGGGAAAACATCCTCACCGCCCTGAGTCAGCAGTACCCTGTACGACAGCACAGCCTAAGCTATCTTGCCCTACACAGCGATGAAGTTAAACTCTGAAAAGCACTGTGCAGACCAGCCAAAAGGCTCTCTGCAGACCACACTCAGCTGCAAGCCACCAGTCCGAACCGCTGCTCTCCGCTAAAGCAAAACATGTGGATTATGGGTACTGATGTTACTGTAGTATTACGGTCATTGTAAAAATAATATAATTGGAGCCATACCTGGCTAGGGACCCGGCAGCTTCTTTTCCTTTCGGGTCTTTCAGCTCCAGACTCACATTCACCATGTCAATGAGGAAGCACACGCATGTGTACACCTCTCCACTCAGAACAGTCTGGAAAAAGAAAATCCCGGTCAATTCATAGCCGATGGTGCCAATCTAAAAGTGGGGTTAATATGGCAAGAAATCTCATCTGCTTATTGCTGCATCTTCTTCCCCCCGGTGATCCTTGGAACATACGCACAGCGTGACCATCAGCTGAGACGATGAGAGTTACAGAAGAACATGAGGTCGCACTCACGTGGATTCTCGGGTCTTGTAAATCGTAAGGCCGCATAAACTCCTCTATGGGCTCTCCAAGGTTGTTCTCTAATAAACCTCGGATCAGCTTGTACTTGCACAGATCCAGGGAGCAGTGGACTGAGGACAGACTGCCGTGAATAGATATGTCTGGCACGGTGTGACTTATCTCTCTGCGAAAGAAAAGGTCACTTTCACAAACAAACCACTAACTTAACACTGACATAGCTCACACCCAAATACACAAGCTCCGAAGTACCCACCTGCATCATCGACCAGCCAATTTCTAACTTCCAATGAAAAAATCTCATGTGGCTCCAAATGAAGCAAGTGGGTATGCCTGAGTGTCACGCTTCAACCACAAAAAGCCTCTTCTCTCCCAAAACGCACATTTACAAAGTCCCCAAACCTAACGAGTTCATTAAGTAATATATTAAAAAGGACAAAAATCTCATGAGATTCAGAGATAATTTAAACATTAGAGTTGGAACAGCAATAAAGAAAAGATGACAAGCTCTTTATTTAACTCTTTCCAGATTTAGCGGCGACTGAAGAAATCGGTGTTTCACACAGAGCCCAGAGGGGACGGCCGGGGGAAATCTGCAGTGGGGACACGTCTCTGGGGAGAAGGGCAGGAGTGAAGTGGAAGAAGCCTCGGTCGGGGGTAATGCACCTTACCCCCACGGGGAAGACCTTTCCCTCTGCCCTGCTAGAGGTGAAGTGGGCCTCCTGTGTCTTGCGGACACTACTCTCTGAGCATGTAACATAGAGGGTAGGACTTCAAGTGGAAGAGGAATATGAAAAACTACTTTGTCCAGAGAGAAAAGCCTACATGCAACAAAGTGAAAAAACACCAGCGACGCAGGCAACAGCGGCAAGCTGGAAAGGGTTACCAGGCGCCCTCCCGGGCTCCTGCTTGTGCGCAGTGAGAAGTGGACGGACACCTGACATTCGGTTATCGCCTTCTCTCTGGGCTAGCAGAGTACAACAATTTGCACACAGGCACTGATGAAAGTGGGTACGGTTTAGATACGGAGAGTAGCAAAGCACATTTTTTTTGGAAGCATTACTTGAAAAGAAAACAAAGTGTTCAATTTCTAAATAATGAAGCTCCTCTTAAGTCTGCTAAGCCAGTAAAACCAAATATAGCCCATGCCAACCATAACTGAACACCAGCCAGGGCGCACTTGAATAACAAGTAAGAATGAAATGCAAAAATCCCAGCGAGAGCAGCTCAACTGTATCGTTAATCCAGACAGAAACGAAAAAGTGACATAAAAGGACTTGCCCAAACCCAAGGACCGCAAAGGGAGTGGCCAAACCGGGACTCAAATCACACTCCGTGTGAGCAACAGGACTGCTTTCCGAAGTGCTCCACTGCTTCACAGCCACCCCTCGTCTGTCCCTGGGGTGGAGACGCGCGGGTTGCTACCCTCCCCCAAACCAGCGCCTCAAGGTAAAAGCCATCACGTGCTGGAACCAGCAGCTTCCGGTGCGTGTACCCGGGCCCGGTGGGCACAAACACTACCAGAGGACCTGGTTACCGGTGCACATTGAGGGTCGGCCCTGACAGCGGCTTCCGGTGGACTCAGGTCGGCTCTGCGGATGTGTATTTTCAAGACCTTTCCCAGCCAGGTACGGAACTAACGACAACTGAAACAATGTTCTAACAGACACAAGCATTCTGTGTTTTGAGGCCAATTAAAAGGTAAGTTAGAGTCACTCCATTAGTGTTTATGGAGTGCTTTAAGGCTGCTTAGTGGAGTGAAATGGGCAAAACTGCATCTAAACAGTTACTCTGATAAAGGGGACCTACAGGGTAAATAGCAATACCGGACCCAGAAGCTATTGTTTTTGGAACATATAACCCAAATGTCACCTCTTCCAAAATACTGTCCCTGCCGTCACCACCTCCCTAACCACACCAAAATCCATGCTAAACTTGTGTCTCTTCCTCCGTTTCCAAGGCACCTGCGGCGATCCTATTACACAGTTTGTAACACTGACTCAGACTCTAAATCAGAATCACCTACTTGCCTGCCTGTACCCCTCAGCAAAATGTAAGCGCCGTGAGGGAAGCAGTGTTTCCTTTCATTGTAGGAGCCCTCACATCCAGCACACATTTGTTACGTACATGAAGAAATAAGTGAATACCTATTCTCGTTCAGACTTGCCTAAGAGTGCTGACTGCCAGCTCATGGGGATTCTACTTATGACAGGCAGTCATTCGGATATAAAACACTCACTTGTCCAAATTCCTCTCCACCTGCAATGTCAGCCTGCAGGGCTCAGTCAGCAGGCTTCCTCCGGTCTGTCGCACGCAATAGGAGGGGAAGAGCAGGTCGCCGCTGCTGCCGTCTGCGGCCTGGGCGTCCTCTCGGGGATGTCTCTGTGCAGCGAAGATGTCCATGTCTTGCAGATCCACGACAATGCAGTCCAGCAGGCAGACGTGGTCTTCTGCAGTCGCCCAAGGAGAGAGAGAGGAGGGAAATGGGACCTGGCAAATGCTGGCCCTGAGCAAAACTAAAAAGCCAAACAAAGTTCATTCGGTCTTGAGAAAATGTTTAGAACTGCCTGCTTCAGGGGACGGACAAGGTGCCCAGAAGTCTCCACTCTGTCCCGAACTCCCTACACGGCAGTGTGTGCTAGACACGTCCCGCTTGCTCACCTCCATGTGTTTGCACATCAGGTGCAAACTGGGCCACACGCCCTCAGGTCTCACCACTGTCCTGAGACACTTAACTGAGGCCGAAAGGTTTATGATTAAGCTGACTTAACAGGCATCTCCTGTAGAGATAACGTTACCCAAAGGCTACAAAACCTCCCAGCAACAAAATTCTTTCTCAAACACCGTCACATGTAACCATTTCCACCACCACTGATCCCACCCAAACCAACCCCCCTCCACTACACCAACAAATTCCCTTCTGGCCCTCACAAAACCATTCTGCCCACAAAATGCTAACGTAACCCCTAAAAAAAAAAAAGAAAGAAAGAAAGAAAGACCATAACATTCTCTTCCTCTGCACACTTTGATGACTATGTTTAATCCGAAATTCTTTCTGTAACTCTCCCGAGACCCTATGAGACTGCATAAGCCCACTACCTACTTTTCCAACCTCAGCTTGAGCCGCTCCCCACCTCGCTCAGGAAGCCTCAGGCTCACTGACCTACCTCTACGGCCCCCAAAGGCCAAGCTCTCTGCTGCCTGAACAGCCTCTGATCCACAGTGTCGCCTCCCCTCTCAATCTCAGCTGGGTCCTCTCTTCCTTCGTCCTCTCTGTTCTTCTGTCTTTCCTGTAACATTTATCTTAATCTCTCAATATTCAGAAGCTTGTTTAATGTCTCTCCTGTATTATTCACATACGGCAGCATGTTAATATGCAAGAGAAGAAAGTGTAACACCTGGCACTAAGAAGGCACCACATCAGTTAGTTCTTGGTTTTCTGACTACACTGATTACTGCGTGAAAGAGAGAAAAGTAGCACTGATCTGAAAGATGCAGGCAGGGGACAGGAATGAAGGGCTTCAGAGATTCCTCGGGGTCATCGAGGAATTCTAGGGATCCACGGAGGCATGAAAATCACCGCCTTAATCCAACGTTATTCACAACAGAGGAATTCCAGAATAAAGAGTAAATCAGGAGGAGGAATACTGTTAGAAAAGAGATCGTTCTACAGTCCTGGCCACTTCTTACAGGTAAGGCTGGCCCCCTGGCTCGCCAGCACTGTCGTCCTAACGACAACAGGAGACCACAGTGACCGAGCGGTACTGTGGGGACTGCATCCCAGCCAGGCTCTGTATGTGAGACACACGTGGACGGGCAGGCTCAGGAACTCGCATGGCCTAAGAGTTCAGGTTCCGGAGTCGGGCTGCCGAAGCTCACAGCCCACTTACAATCCACATAACCATGGGCAGGTTAAGTTCCTTAACCCCTCTTAGCTTTTGTCTCTTCGTCTGTAAAATGCAGATAAAAATATAACTCTGTAGGGGTGCTGTGAGGATGAAAGTCAGTAACTTATGTAAAGAATGTGCCACAATGTCTGGCCCACAGGAAGTGTTCAACTGCTGTTACGGTGGTAATTATACGCTCTCATTTAATCATCGACGTCAACGTCCCCCACCCCGTCACCCCCAGGACTAGGCAGCACCCCTCTTCCTCACGTGCACCTACCAGAAGACAGTCGGCAGTCTCCCTCAGTAGTACCCCCAGTGCCCCCCACCTCCCCAAGTCCGGCCACGATGGACTAATTTCCGTGACTAACTATATTCTGCATCCCTCTCCAGCTCCATGAAGCCCCCTTACCACTCCATCACCCACCACGACACATTTGAAAACTAAAAGGCCAAAATCAGGCTCTCATCTGGAACGACCCATTCTTAAATTCTAGAGCAGGGCACCAATAACTACATGGTTCATGTCTTTTAAAAGTTATTACTTTATTTCCATGGCTACCTAATGCACACTAGTATTTTTTTAAGAGTTCCTTTTTACTTTTTAGAATTAAATAGTGACTTGCAAGGACAGTGTCTGGCCAGTGGATGTATCGAAGGATGCAGGAGTCGTTCTAGTTATAACATCACCATCTGGTGGCAATTCTCCTGATCTATAAGAAAAAATCCTAATAGACGATCTAAATATCTTTATTTACAAGGTATCTTGCTAATTTAAGCCACTTTAGAAGTCACCCAATGCTAAATCTACATCCGAAATTTTTTTAATTTTTTTTAAGATTCGTATTCATTTATTTTTAGAGAAAGGGGAAGGAAAGGAGAAAGAAAGGGAGGGAAACATCAATGTGTGGTTGCGCCTCTCACATGGCCCCCAGTGGGGAACTGGCCCACAACCCAGGCCTGTGCCCTGACTGGAAATCGAACCAGCGACCCTTTGGTTTGCAGGCTGGCACTCAATCCACTGAGCTATACCAGCCAGGGCTACATCTGAAAATTCTTAAACCTACTAAAGCACTACCAAAATTCAATTGTCATTGAAGACATGCTATCCCTATGTCAGCATCTGCCTGTATGGGACACATCGCCCCCTCCCCGCAGGCTCCCACAACAGGCTCATGAATGTCCCCACCTTCACACAGTCCCTTTACCTGGGCTACTGGACACCTGGCCAGCAGAGGGTGCGGCTTGCTGCCCTTGCCACTTGGTCGAGGTACTGGGCACACACTCACTCTTCAAGCTGCCTGGACTCGTTCCAACAGGTGGCATCATGAAGAGCCCTTCTGAACGGGGGCCCTTTGGGTCCTCTGTGCTTGTCGTTTTCCTCACACTGTGCTTTGGGGTGTCCCCTGGGGAAGCTGAAGGCACGGATTCCTGAGAAGAAACAACGTAAAACTAGATGGCAGGAAAGGGAGTGGAATCTTTATGACCCTGCAAGTCCCTTCCCAGCCCCTGAGTTCTTCACAGACTCCATAACACCTGGCACTGCCCACGACAACCAGGTCCCATAGACAGAAGGTAGCAGGTGTGACACTCATGCCACATGTAATTATTTGCAGAGACGTTACATATAATTCAATACCTGTTGAAAACTGTGGCAGTTTTGCAGAAGATAGTATCTTTTGTCTTAAGAGCAAATGTTATGTTCTTAAGAGCGTACATTATTGCTAGTGGTTTAATCTACGTAAAATGCGGCAAAAGCAAATCTCTCCGCCATACAATATATTGTCGCTTTACTGGAGGGGAGGAGCTTATTGTTCTAAAAAAACATATCTAATGGCCATTATGGTTCCAATGGAATGAAGCTACGGTAATGTGTTTGCACTTTCTGGAAATCCCCCCTCATGGGTGTGTATTTCTCATCTCTCCCAGTAACGGTGTAAATGAAAACAAAATGGAAAACACAGGTAGGTGGTCAGGTGGTCATAGTAACAGGTTTCTGTCCAAGGACATAACGTTTAAGAGCTAATCCAGAGTAAAGTAAATGCTATAATTCTACTGAAAACACCACGCGCTGCCCTCACACACTTCGTGCCTTCAGTTCATCGCTCACAGGGGTGAGTCTTTCTCACCGCTGCGCCCCAACAGCTGACTGCAGAGCTCGCCCTGGCTTCTCTGCCCAGGCCTCGGGGCCAGGCCCCCGTCCAGCCCCTGCATCATCAGTGCGCTCGGCTACCCATTCTCCAGAGCGGACCAGAGGAGGGGAACGGCCTTCCCTCCAGCACTGCCCTGTACGTTTACTCCTCGAGGCCTTGGAGAAGATGACAGCGGTGCTCTCCTTCACAGGTATCTTGGGTAATGATTACATGTAACAGTGAAAGAAACCAGTTCTCACTTTCCGAAAAAATCTTTGCAAGGCAAATTACTAGGTAAATGCTACTATTGAAACATTTCAGCATTAAAAACCGTCCCTCTTGCTTAGTTTATTTAAACTCTAGAGAGTATTTGTTGCTCTTTCATTTGCTTCATCTCTACATCCTCTCTATAGTTGGTTTAAATAAATCAATGGCTTGAGGAGATTAACTCAAAGCTTTTGAAAGGTTGATTTAGAAATTACGGTTTAAGCACAAGCTATGATTGAGAAAAATGAAAGGAACAGCGTATGCAAAACTTCAAACCTGCACTCATTAGGGCATGGATTTATGTAAAACAATTCTAAACACACAGGAGCCATGAGGCTCAAAGGCAAATAACCCCTCTGCAAGCTTTGATTTCAGGGTTATTTCCTGTTCTGTAACCACTGGAATGCACACTAGACAAACCTCCCACGTGCAAACGCATTCAAGGGCACACGTGAACGCGGAGGCCTGGATCAGCGGAGCCTGCCCGGACACGTGGACAGGCAAGCTCCACAGGCGCGTTTACCGGCTCGCGAAGACTTTACAGGCGGCACACTCCAAGCAGCCCTTATGGAATTCCACAGAACAACCACCAGTGCGAAACAAGATGCTTTTCTGGGATGTAAGGAAATAAATCAGATCACCAGGAAAGCACTGCCTGGAGCTGGGAGGAAGGAGGGAAGGAAGGAAGGAAGGAAGGAAGGAAGGAAGGAAGGAAGGAAGGAAGGAAGGAAGGAAGGAAGGGGAAAAGAGAAAGACGGAAGGAAGGGATTGCTTTTCATGGTCCTTAACAAGAACTTCTCTACACAAGAGAAAGTGAGTCAGTGTCTCTCTCTCTCTCTCTGTCACACACACACAAGCAGACTTCCCAAGTAATGAGATATTTTAAAGGGTTAGTTTTTTTAAATTTTCTTTTTTAAGCATATTAGTGTGAATTGACTGCTGAATCCCATAAGGTTTTTCAGAATAGCCAGGAGGCAAAAACGCACATTATACCTTGAAGAAAAAGCGATCCTTGTATGCACTGCCACTTAAAATCAAATCCTCAAAAACAAATACAGGGAAATTTTTTCATTAAAATGCTACAAACCATATACAGTTATTTTGGGTTACTTTAACAAAACAGAAACCTATTTGCAAAAAGTCCTTGAGATATTTTGGCAATCCTTTGTTAGACTAACTTCAGGGTCAGCTCATAAGCCCATATATAGATATATCTGCTGGAGAAAATCAGTCCTTTACCTTTTTAGGAAGGGTAGAGAAACAGAAACGGTTTTATTGAATTTGATCACCCATTCCAACTCTAACTGATCTTTTCCTAAAAAAGGTAGGTCTCAAAACAAAGATTTACAACGAACAAATAGGTCCTAAAAAACTTACTATAAACTCAAAGGATGGCTCCCAAGGAGGACCCCCTTGGGCCCTAATGGCAGCAGAGCTGGAACACAGATGCAGGGCCCTGAGGTGACAACGGGGACAGCGTTCATGTGCAAATACCGGTTCTGATACATTTATCTGATATCTGGTCATGTTCATTACAAACACCTCATGTCAAGGAAAAAGTGAGTAAGAAAGTTTAGAAGTAGTTATCAATCTTTCTTTTATGTTCTTTAAGGCAGCAAACAGCAAAATACTTATCTTTCAAATATGAAAACCAATTTTCTTCATTAGGGCTAAGGTTCCTAGTTCCCTACCAGGCCTACCCTGAAAAGGCCCATGGTGACGGATTTCACTTTTACTGTCTTAAAAAAATACACGTAAGCCCTGACCAGCGTGGCTTAGTTGGTCCAGTGTCATCCCGCAAAGCCAAAGGTCCCTGATTCAATTCCTGGTCGGGGCACGTGCCTGGGTTGTGGGTTTGGTCCCTGGTCAGGGTGCGGCAACCAATTGATGTTTCTCTCTCACATTGGTGTTTCTCTCCCTCTCTCCCTGCCTTCTCCTCTTTCTAAAAATAGATGAATAAATAAAAATTTTTAAAAATCTTTTTAAAAGTCCATATAAGTGAAAGCCTGTGTCTCCCTGTCAAAGCAGCCTCTGGCAGTAGGGCCTGTGATCCCCACAGGACAGGAGGGCTTCTGGCAGCACAGTCAGGAACAAGGCCTCCATGGCCAGTTCTGCCGGTGGTACGTCCATGAAGCCGGCGTGGACACCGGCGCCACTCCTCCCTCCGCACCACTCGACACTGCGCCTCTGCTCTGACCGCTAAATCCCGGTTATCGTAGTTGGCAGCTCTAAGTAAGATGACACAGGAACAACACTACCTCTAGCCCTTTGTCCAAACACCCCCACTCGGGTCCTGAGCCCTGGGTCACAACCCATGGACGTGGTTCCTATGACTGCCACTGTCCCATCTTCACTTCTCCCCTTACTCCACACACGCCCACCCACTGAAGCGGATGCTTTGGGTTCCAGGTGTTTAGGTTAGAACAGTGGCTAAATGGGTGAGTCAGAAGTAAAAGAAATGAAAAATACAAAGACAGCAGTCTGAAAATCTTAACGTTATTTGAGTCGCGGTATTACCAACAAATACCATCTTCTGGCTGCTTTCTGCACTGAGGCAAGCCCTGGCAATGTCCCGGTAAGGACTACCAGCCTGCTCATGCTCCCTCATCTTCTTCCCTTTCTGTACTGAGAGGCAAACAGGCGCTGCTCAAATTTATGGCTGTTCTGTAATAAGCTTTGGAGTTCTTCTACCTAAGTTATTTTCATGAACTCACTGCCCCGCCCTCTGGAAAACTCAAAGAGCCAAGGCTGTTCGGGAAGGGCCAGTAAGACACAGAGCAGGGACAGCCGTTGTCAGTTCATTTCCCCACAGCGACCTCACCCTGACACCAGGGGGGGAAGTCCAACCACGGGAAGTGCACGGAGAGAGGGGCCAAACACACCGAAGTCTGGGGTCCACACGCCCTCCTCACCAGCTGTTTAATCCAAAAGAAACAGCTTAACCTTTTAAGTCCCATTTCTTTATCTGGAAAATGGCATTAATAACAACAGATACCTCTTTGGTTACTAATGAGAACAAAGTGAACAAATTATGTAAAGAGCTTAGGCTGATGTATAATAAGCATCTTACTGCTGTTTATTATTATTGTCAGTCCTAAGATCTTACAGTCAAATTTCAGGTGCACCTCCCTTCAAAGGCTGTCTCTCTCCCTATGTTAGTAGGTGTTAGACTAAAAATTGGCGTAAGTACCTGGGAATTTCAGTAAGTGCTTTCAGACCAGCTAAAATGAGCTTGTACTGAACAAGCAGATACGCCACTGAGGTTAAATCAAACACTCACAGAGAACAAGACGCCTCTAGCTCCAACAGCGCTAGGCAGCGTCCTCAACGCCAATACCGGTGGGCGGGGCGCACTAGACCACCTCCGCGCCGCTCCGCACCGTGTCTGTGACTCACCAGGCGCTCCCACTTCTATGGTTTGTCCTCCATGAGTCCCAATTTCCCCAAATGCAAAATGAAAACAGCAGCGATTCTCATGCCAATTACCTCCAAGCGTTGTTGTAAGAAATAAATAAATGCTAACGTAGTCTTAAACTGCAGAGCAATGCTTAGCTAAGACTTCATTGTTAAATGGCTTGGGCCATGTAATCCTTGGGCCAGATCGGGCCCACTGGAAAAAGCCACACAGTACAAAAAGTTTATTATAATGAGGTCAAACAGGAAGGAAAGCATTATACAGATGGAAGGTTGGTCTTGTTGGTTTGCTAAAATCAGTCACTACGTACAGTTGGTAAGTAGTTATAATTTCCGCTATCTCTGTTAAAGGGGTAATTAAAATGTCAGTAAAATGTCAAAAACAATTCTTCAAGCCACATACACTAACAGCAGTGAGGCATCATCTCATGGCAACACATGAATTTTTCAGCTGTTCAACTTTAGCACCTGTTCAATGCTAATTAAACTGACAAGGGAATCGGTACTAACTGCTCACCTTATCTTGTAAGGAAAAGGTCCCGGGAAAACCAGCAAAGAGAAACTTGTTCTTGACTTTCAATTTCCCCAAATTTGCTACAATCAGATTATTTGATCTGGAACTTTCTGGAATAAGGAGAACAGGAGCACCAGCCTCGATATCCAGGAGAACCCGTGAGTAGCGCTGGGCTTGATCTCTCACCTAAAAAAGGAAAAAGAAAAATGACTCAGAGGACCAATTAATTCCCCAATTTCACAATAAAATAAACTGAGGTTTCCAAAGATTTCCATGAAATTTAAAAATCTAAAACACCTAAAATTTCACAGAGTATATTCTATGACCACCACAGAGTTAAATTAGAAATCAGTAACAAAAAAGATAATGGAAAACCCCAAATACTTGAAAATTAGACTACACACTTCTAAGTAATGCATGGGTCAAAGAAGAAATCACAAGGAAAATGGAAACATATTTTGACCTTACTGATAAAGAAAACATAGCAAGTTAAAATTCATGCGATGTACTTAAAACAGTAGAGAAAAATGTTTAGCAGTAAATGCTTATTTTATATTAAAAAATAAAGATTTAAAATCAATGATCAAGGCTTCCATCTTAAAAAGCTACAAAAAGGAAAAGCAAGATAAACCTAAGAAGAGGGAAGAGCAAAATAAAGAACAGAAACTACTTATTTAGAAAACATAAGTAACAGGAAAAAATCAATTAAACATTTATAGAACACTATCCCAACAACCACAGAATATACATTTTTTAGGGTCTAACTGTACCACAGTACAGGCTTCAACAACTTGGTTGTTTGAAAAGACTGATGAAAAGTGATAAACCTCTACCTAAACTAATGAAGAAAAAAGACAGGAAATAAAAATCACCACTATCAGGAAGGCGTGAGGGATGATACCCCTGATCTCACAAATGGTAAAAAGGTAAGGGAAACTATGAACAACTTCATGCCACCAAACTGACTCTGCATATGAAGTGGACAGACTCCTTTAAAAAGAACTATCTACAGCTGACATTATATTTAATGGTGAAAGACAATGTTTTCCCCCTAAGACCCATTTTCAACTGGTAAGCCGCAAGAATTTTCAAAACCTGACTGTTTAGCCAGGGGCAGTGACTTCTTTTGCTTTAGATGTCAAATAAAAAGATGACAACGGCCAACACAACAGCCGTCCTATGTGAATCAATTGACATTACCCATTTTTGGCCAGGTCAGCAAAGAACGTATTTTTGGCGCACCACAGAACCTGTGATTAGTTCACGAGCGCCCTGAGATGAAAAGGGCCGCAAACCGCGGGCCCGCGGTGAGGGCGGGGCGGCGACAGCCGCTCTCCCGCTGCTTCCATTCAACACCGTGGTGGACGTCTGGTCTATACAACACAGGCTCTTGCTCTCAGACCACAGGCTCACCTCGTAAAAACCCTGAGGGACCCAGAGGGACTAGGGCAAGGGCCTCCATAAGACTGCAGGATACGAGGCCAACATGTCAATATATGAGAGTCAACTGTACTTCCTACACTTTCAACAAACACTAGACACTGAAAATTTAAAAAATTTCATGTCATTCATAGTAGCATCCAAAATTGGAAATACAAAGGGATAAATTTAACAAAACATGTGTAAGACCAGTACACCCAAAACTACAAAATACTGCTGAGAGAACCTGACGACCTAATCAACGGAGCAATATACTGCATTCAAAGGTCCAAAGGCGCAATACTGCTAAGATGCCAATTCTCAATTACAATCCTAGGTGACGTTATTGTTGAAATAGACAAGCTGATTCTAAAAACTGTAAGGAAAAACAAAGGACCTAAAGTAGCCAAAACAACTTTGAGAATGAAGAACAAGGTGGGAGAACTTACACTACCAAACTTCAACACACCACAGAGCACCAGTAACCAAGACGAGGCAGTGCTGGCATACCATTAAACAAAGATCAGTGGCAAGCGAACAGAGAATGAAGGAATATACACACACGGCCAACCGATTCGCAACAGAAGTGCCAAGATAATTCAACTGGAAAAGAATCGTCTGGATACGTACATGGGGAAGAAAGCTCAGCCCTTACTTCACAAAACATGCAAAACTCAACTCAAAATGGAAGAGATCTAAAGTCATAAAACTTCTAAAACAGGAAAATTTTCGCCACCTTGTGGCAGGCAAAGATTTCTTTGCTAAAACACAAACAGCACTTAACCATAAGAGAAAAATATTTGACTTCATCAAAATAGAAAGCTGCTTTTCAAACAGTATTAGGAAAACTACTTTAAAAATTAGATGAGCCACTGCCTAACCCTCATCAGTTCTCAGAACAGATTATCCTTTTTCACTTTTCTATCTTCCCACTGGAACATCAGCTCCATGAGGGCAACGACCACGCCTTTCCTGTGCCCCCTTGTGTTCCGAGCACAACGCGTGACACCGCACTCCGCACTGAGCATTCGCTCCAGCTGCAGAAACGAGCAGACGAGGCTGTCGTAGGGGCCACGTGAGCTGTACATGTGAAGACACTGTGAAGATGCACCACCAGTGCAAACCATTATCACCCGAATGCAGCGGAACGCGCTTGCTTTTGTTACCTCCACTTTCCTTCTACCACGGAGTCCGCAGACGAACAGCAAGAAAAGTAACCCACGCTGGTCGCGCAGCTTACAGTGGCAGCACCCAGCCTCCAGATTCCTGCCTGGAATGTCTTAGCTCCACCGAAGTCTGTGCTCCAGTGAATGAGGACGTGTAATATAACAGACACCGAATAAAGTAGGAGACACAGGGTAACTGCAGCGTACTTCTGGGGTGAAAAACTAAGAAACAGTTTATATTTCACCCCATCAAACTAGGTGCATGATGTTCTTCTAATTTCAAACATTAAGATTAAAAAGAAACATAAAGTCCCACCGGATCATTATTTACAGACATTAGAAAGGGCAGGAATACAAATCCAGCTACAAGCCAAAGGCAGACAATACTACCTATCACCAGTGCAATATCAGGACAAAGGAACTTAAATTTCAAACACAATAGGCTCTTAATCTTAATGGCAAAGAAAAGTAGGTTTTTAGCTCTCTATGTAAATCTAATTCAAACAGCAAGATTAAAGATCCTTGAGAAAATCAGCTTTTCTTCAAAGCCCACACATTTAACACAACTCAAAACAGAAAAACATTCCTTTTCCTTCTGCTTGTCTGATACAATTTGATAAAGCAAAGTTTAAAAAACTAACCTATTTAATTTCTGCTTTCCCCACGGAGTTAAACCCTGTTAGTCAGAGACGTGCAGTGTCTCATTTCCTAACCCAAATGGCTTCTCACAACAAAAGCTCCTACTGCTGCTGCAGCGTAAATGACATGTGTAAGCAACTGTTTCAAATGCGCGGGATTCTAACAGACAGCAGTGAGCAAAGCTGAGCTGCGAGTTACAACGATGTCCATGGCTTTATATGGTTCAGTCCTATCAAATAATACCGCCTAAGTAGTCAATACCATTTATAGGATTAAATCCTATAATTCAAAATCATACAAAAAATAAACTATGGAAACAAAGATATTCATGGAAGTATTACTCATAAGAATGAAAAACTGGAAGCAATTCAAATGCTAAAAAAATAAGGAAATGGTTAAGTGAACTAACCTGATGGATTATATGGTTATTAAATAGAATCGCTATGAAAAGTGCCAAGCAAGATGGAAAAAGATTATGAAAAGGGGTTATGAAAACCTGGATTCCCAGGGCGTATGCATGAAGTTAACAGTTTCTGTACTTCACTACATGAACCATATGCTTTTCCTCAATTTGAAAGGTTTTTCTAAAAAGCATATGCAGACCACAAATACTATACCATTTTACACCCTATAACTGGCCCAAGATAAAAGGGTGGCAAAATAAAAATGAAAGGAATTCTTGCACGTTGCCGATGGTAGCGTGTAACAAAGTCGGCCATTTCGGAAAATGACCTGGCACTACCTTATACAGAGAAGCACAAATCTCTACAGCCCAGAAATTCTACTCCGGAGTGTCTCAGCACAACTGTTACCCACGTACAGTAGGGGGCGCTGTAAACAACCCCAACATTCAACATGAAATCGGGGGACTCCTGTGTGTTACACACAATGGTATCTAAAAGTGAAAATAAATGAAGTGCAATTACATGTAACAACCTAAAAGAACCTTAACACACTTAGCAACCAAGAAAAGCAAGTCACAGAACACGGACTACATTTTAATAGCATTTTGTAAAGATCAAAGCAAGAAAAATAAAAGATCCTATACAGGATTTTTTTTTTAAATTTCGAAGGGACTAGTAGACCCCAAAATCAGGGCAGTGATTATGGGAGGGGGGGGTTTGACAGGGGAATGAGGTAGGGGAAGAACAGGTGCAGCAGGCTCAGTAACGTTTTAATTTTTATTTTGATGGGTTCACGGCTGTTCCTTTTATTATCATACTTTGTAACTCGTACAGATATTCTTTTCTATGTGTCAAATACCATTTTTTTTAAGTTTCTAAAGAAAGAAAAAAGGTTATGTATTCCATGATTATAACAATGGAAACACATATAGGGGAAAAATGAAAATAATTTAAAACATGCCTATGGTGCTATGAGATTAGTAAGACTGATTCTTTTTTCAGATTCCCTACAATTTGATTATTTTATATATATATATAGATACGTACCTATATCTATATTTTTTAATACCTTATCTAGAAGGCAGGAAACCAGGAACCATGCTTGCAGAAGAGAAAGTGGGTGGTTGAGGGAAAGTAATTGAGAAGGAGACTTTTCTCCAAATGTTCTTTTTTACTTTGATTCTGTACCAAATCATATGTAACATAATCAAAAAATTTTAATTTAAACTAAAAAAAATTTTAATGTTCCCACTATAAAGACAGTGTCTGTTTCTTAGGTTATCATCTTTTAACTAACAGTTTAAAAATAAGTAAGAACAAAGCTTTACAGAGAACCGCTGGTCCCCAGACTGTGAGCAGGGACCCCGCAGGCTGCGGCCGGACACCCAGAGGCACGCAGCACGGCCGGGCTAGATTTTAGGTGAACGCATTCTCTGCTGGACACCGCGCAACCAGCCAGCGTGAGGTAGTCCCCGCCCAATGTTAAACCACATGACACTCCTTTCACGTGACATCTCATCTTTGTGAAGCTGGGGCTGAGGCAGTTGCTCTGACAAAAAGCAAGAGCCGGGACTTCCGGCCAAGATGGAGGCGTAGGCAGACGCACTGTGCCTCTTCTCACAACCAAATTAAGGACAACAAAGATTTAGAAACAAGAAAACAACCAGAACTCAGAAAATCAAACTGTTTGGAAGTCCAACAACGATTCATCCAGACCGGTAAGAGGGGCGGAGTCGCGGCAGGAAAAAGCGGAGGTGCAGATGGGCACGCAGGCAGCAGCGGCTGGCAGCCCCCAGGTGCACAGACGGCGGCTGGCAGACCCCGGGCACGGGGCGGCAGCTGTGCAGAACCAGTGAGGCCGCACAGGGCAGCTGGCTGACCAGGTGGTCCCACATTCACGCGCAGATAATCCAGGCAACGGGGAAGCGGTGGAAGGAACTGGAATCTGAGAGTGAGTAAAGCAACCGCCATTATCTCCTCCCAGACCCCGCCCCCACATACAGCGTCACTACCCAGCGACTGGGCTGTCC